>OX465094.1:84692308-84695361 GCA_949987625.1 Chalcis sispes
AAAAAAAAAAAAAAAGAAAAAATTAAGAAACAACACGCGATCGATAGAACGGTCGTGGCACCAATGACAAAAAATATTCACAGTTTTCCTCCCACACTAACAAACGAGGAACACGCGCGTACGCGTGAACTGAACTTTTGATTACTAAAAGTATATAAACCAAACCTTCCTCTTCTTTTTGCTCGAAGAAAACACTCGAAAAGCTGCCGACTTTTTCCTCAAACACACTCACACACATTTTCCATAAATCTAACGTTAATGCATATGCAAGAAGTGGCTTTAGAAAGCTCGCGCTTAGAGAGATCGAGAGATCGAGAGATTGAATGATTGAGAGAAAGAGAGAAAGAGAGAGAAAAAGAGAGAAAAAGAGAGAGAGAGAGAGAGAGACGTTCACTAGGATAACTTATAATATCTCTTAAGATCGGTAGCACGCGCCCTTGGTACACAAAAAAAGCGAGAGGATCGCGCGCGCATAAATTACACGAACATACTGCGATCCGAGAGCAGCAGCAGCAGCTTCGACACGTGCGTATACGACACCCGCATACCGGCTTGTCCCCCCTCCACCACCTTCTCTCTCTTTCTCTTTCTCCCTTTATCTCCTTGTATTCTTACACCTCATTAACACCGGTGAACCGATGTCTGTTATGCGTACGCATATTGGCTTCGTTTTTCTGAAGTTTTTTTTCTTCGTTTTATCCTTAAATTTTTTTGCGCGAGATCTTTTGACGCAAACTGCACAGACACACAAATACGATATACAACGCAGCCGGTTTGCAAGAAATTTACCTAAGTAAAAAAAAAGAAAAAAAAAAAAACGAAGAGCCGCATACGTCGATCGCGATCTTAATTAAAAAGAGAGAAAAAAGTGAAAGTAAAAAAGCACGTGTGCCAACTGACCTGCCATGCCGATGATGCTGTAGGAGAGTATGAGCAAGGTGGCGAGGTACGGGGGTATGATCGCCCCGAGGCCGGACCTCGCGCAACCAACGGACGTCGTGCTCGGGATCGTCCGCTCCCGCTGGATCTCGGGTGGCCTTCGCCTCAGGACGTCTCTGTCCGTGCAGCTCTCGGTTGACGTCGTCGAAGAGTCTCTCCCGTCTTTGTGCTGCAGCCAACTCGTGCCACCCTCGCGATACCTCTGTTTCCTTCCATCGTTCTCGCTCTCGCCCTCGCCGTAAAGATAAGGCCTGTGTCGTCTGCCCTCGTCGACGTCGCCGTCGTCGTCGTCGTGGTCGTTGTCGTCATCGTGGTCGACGACGTTGTCATCGAGGCCGAGAAAAGCGCAGGAGCAATACTGACAGCGACACCGCGCACAATAGTGGACCGCGAGCGGACGATCCTCGCTTGGGTTGTCGTCTTCTTTGGAGCGGCTCCGTCGGCGCTCCTGCTGCTGGCCCAAGAGCTGTTGCTCGCGCTCCATGGCTACAGGCGTTTGAGGCTGGCCGGCTGCGGAGCTAGCAAAGGCCGCGCCACCACCACCACCGCCACCACCACCTGGCCCAGAGGAGCCGCTGCTCGTCGTTGAGGCCGGCGCTGCTGCCGGCAGCGGCGGCGGCGACGTCGGCGGCGCGGAGCTCTTGAAACGGCGCACGTGCCGCCGCCTCCCTGTAACCAAACACCGAGCGCACGCGCCTGAGTTTTACTTCGTCCCATACACTACATATACTCGTTGCTGTACGATAATGCACATGCCTCGCTGTGTGCTGTGTAAGCGTGTGTTGGGTTAGTGTGCGTGTGTGTAAGTGTGTACATGCCGCGATATTCGGACCCGGAGGGATACGAGAGCCATGCACTCACACAGAGAGACAGAGACCGACTGAGCCCCGACGTAGTTGGCGATAGAGAGAGAGAGAGAGAGAGAGAGAGATGTAGAGGGATCTCGGGCAGTCGCTCGGGTGCTTCGGTGTGTACACAATCGGGATGAAGAGAGAAAGAGCAAGAGCGAGAGTGAGAGAGAAGGGAGAGATGCTTAAAGGATCCCGTCCTCCCTCTTACTTGTTTTTGAGGCCTCGTTGGGGCTGCTGCTGGCGGTCGGCAGGTGGGACGTGTGCACACGCCTGCCACGCTTATGCTACTTCTCTTCTTCGCTCGCTGCCGAACGGACAACTGTAATAATGCACGCGCGAACCACCGGTGTGTGCACCTCGATCTTCTCTTGCTCTTTAGCGTCAGAAGCCGGCAAGCGAGCTAAAGATGAGGAAGAGGAGGAGAAAAATAAACGAGGGAAATGCTTATGAGTATGAATTATTATATATGACACAATCGAAGAGATGTACATACGTACGGGATGGAGCGATTTTCATTAATTTCCAGTGGCAATAGGCCCCAATTTACGTCAATTGCAGATGATGACGCCTGCGACGGCGCCAAACGTCTATTCTCTCGTATGACTCAGGTGCCCGATTGCTTATTACACTCGAGCGGAGTATAGTAGAGGGATAAGAGAGATAAGATAAAGTTGTTTTTCACCATCAGCCCCAAAAGAGGCAGCTAGAAGCAAACGAGTGAGAGGGAATAGATGCGACCTACATATTATTCCGGACTCGCTGAGAGTCGTTGCGCTCACGGGTTAGAGAAAAAGGAAGAAAAAGAGAGCAAAAAAGGGACAAAGAGAGAAAAAGAGACAGATAAAGGGGGGAGAGAGAGAGAGAGAGAGAGAGAGAGAGTGAGAGAGAGTGAGAGAGAGTGAGAGAGAGTGAGAGAGAGTGAGAGAGAGAGAGAGTGAGAGAGAGAGGGTGAGAGAGAGAGTGAGAGAGAGAGTGAGAGAGAGAGAGTGAGTGAGTGAGTGAGTGAGAGAAAGAGAGTGAGAGAGAGAGAGAGTGAGAGAGAGAGAGAGAGAGGGAGGGAGTGAGAGGGTGGGAGAGAGGGAGAGAGTTTAACCGTGAGCTAGACTCGAGGGAAGAAGAAGCACGAGCGGCGACGCACGAAAGCAAATGAGGGAGAAACGAGCGAAGAATGAGAATGAGGAGGAGAGAAAAACATCTGGTACTCTAGCCGCCGTTGCCACCACCACCACCGCGGTGAATGCTCGTCGTCGCTCTTTGCTCTTT
>OX465094.1:84695561-84713061 GCA_949987625.1 Chalcis sispes
AGAGCGAGACGACTGCCCACCTGTCGTGATTCTTCTGACATATATACATTGTATTTTCTTTCTCTCTCTCTCCCTCCCTCCCTCCTTCTCTCTCTCTCTCTCTCTCTCTCTCTCTCTCTCTCTCTCTCTCTCTCTCTCTCTCTCTCTCTCTCTCTCTCTCTCTCTTCACCTCCACCTTCTTTATCCTTTTACTCTTATCTCATGCCTATCTTTCGTGTGCGTGCGCGCGCGCGGACGGCTTTTCACGAATAAAAGCGAGGAATTTTCGTAGGCGCTCTCTCGTGTCCTTTTTTTTTTTATACCTATTTTTACTTTTATTTTTTTTTTTTTTTTTCTTTTTTTTATGTATAAAACCGAGGCTCTTTTCGTTTAAAGCAAAGGAATAAACTGGCGAAAGAGTTTCGATGTACAATATATCCCCGTATGTATATATGAACAGGCTACACAACCTACGGATGTATACAAAAAAGAGAGAAAGAGATTAGGTTTTAGAACGCGGTTAGCCCCGAGTCGAGAATACTCCGGATAATCCCTAGCTCGCACACAATAATGCGATTAAAAGCATGTGTCTTTCTCTCTCTTTCTATTTTTCTCTTTCCTTCCTTTCTTTCTGTCTTTCTCTCTCTCTCTCTCTCTCTCTCTCTCTCTCTCTCTCTCTCTCTCTCTCTCTTTTCTCTTTCTCTATGGCTGACCCTTTTTTCCATTCATTTGACACACGAACGTGAAAGGTTTGAACTACACCGACACCATTACTTATGGGTAATACCGTTTTACATTTTCCAAAAGATTGCCGCTATTGCTGCTTGTTACCGTTTGATCTATGGTAAACGATCGCGAACTGTGGCTTGTTTTTCGTAGGAGGGAAAAGGGCTGGACCAGATTTTTACAAGGATATGTGAAAATTGGTGAAAGGAAATCGGCTACCGAAGGAAGAGAAAAAAAAAATGCGTATACACGGAGCGAGATCATCCCTCCCTCGGTCGATGTTTATTTAGCAACTGACCGGCTGCTGTAGATTTTGTCAACAACTGGCCCGCTTAATTTCTTTTTTTCATCTTCTCTTTCATCTCTCTTCTTTGTGTGTACCTTGTCTCTTCCTTGAATTTTCACGGGTTCCGCTTACACCGGAGGCAGGTGGAGCCGAGGAGCGGTTATCGATATGATTGCATTACGCTTCGTTGGCACAAATAACGCGCACGAGAGCGGGAGTCTCGATCGTTTATAAGCCGCGTTAACGCGCGAGAACAATTAACTACATTGCTAACCTCGCGGAGCTCTTGAGATCTTGCTTTAATTGAGGAAAGTTATTCAGGTTTCTAGTAAAATCTAGAGCTAATCTTTATTGTAGAACGTAGCTGTGTTTCCTCGCAAGAGAATAAATAAGTACTAAGTACTAAGCCACGTATTATTTTCTATTTTTCTTTGTTTTTGTTTTTTTCTTTGCTTTTTCTTTTATATTCTTTTCGTATCGAAGGAATATAAAGAAAATTTTTTCACGCGATGGAATACGTTGTACATACCGATGTAAACGTAATTATATATACACGCACATGTATCACGAAATAAGTATCACGAAAATCATGATTTAAAGAGTATAACACTGTAGGTAAATATTTTTCAAATGATAGACAAACGATAACTTTTTACTAATTGTCAATCGCTAATCACGACACGCGTTTCATTACGCTAAATAGAAGAAAAAATAAAATAAAGAATGAAGAATAAAACGAACGAGAGAAAATTTATATATGATTTATAACGTCACGAAGCGGCGGCAATAATGACGTCAAGGAATCGCAAAATAGAAATTACTGGGAAAGATTTTATAGCGAGTCGAGCGCTCGCTAACCATTAATTTAACAATAAACTCGGAAGACGGTGTAAATGTGCGTATATTTGTGTGTGTGTGTGTGTGTGTGTGTGCGCGCGCGCGTCTATATACCAACATTACGTGTAAAAAACGAAATGCTCAATCCCTCCGACGTAATTTCGCAACGACGCAATGAACCTATATATAAAATCCGGCGACTCGCGGTCATAAAAATTATGCAAGCATTGCCGTATCCTCCGTCGAATTCCAAAATCCGACAAATCTTCGCTCATTACGACATGAAAAAAAAAAGAGAGAATGAGAGGAAATGTGTCTAATAAAGATCCATTACTTTCTGGGCTGCCTTCGAGACTTTATAATACATACGCGAGTTAAAGAGTGAGAGAGGAAGGAGTACGCACAACCTCCGCAATCGCGCGAGCTCGAGAGAACAAGTCACACGTACACTAAAATTCCGCGCTATGAATCATTCGACATTAACTGTGGGTACGATTGTGCAAGTTCCTTACCGCTAAGTCTATCTCACGCGCGCGCGCGTGCGCGTACGATTGGAGGTAATTTGTTCGATTCTTTTTTTTTTCTTCTACCTTTTTCGGATTGAATTTTTGTTTTTCCTATGCCTCTTATTTTTCAACGATCCGAGCAAGGTCACATCAATGTTTTATATCATATGTAACGATGAAAAGCTTTGAAAAAATGAAAAATGTTGACAAATGGTATGTCATTACAAGGTGAATCGAAAATTGAACTGGTTTATTTACATTATCCTGAAATTATTTATTTATTTATTTATTTTTTTTTTTTTTAACGAACGAGTGAATCAAGCCACAAGAATGACACGAACGGCTAAAAAATACAATAAATAGTTCATTTTCTCATTTATTAATAGTTGGATTTCAATTCATATATTTCGCGCGAATTCGTATTTAAAAAATAAATGACTGAAAAAAAAAACAAAATGTGCGCAAAAAACATTTCTATGTACTGTAACAAACTCGTAAATAAATATTATAATTATATAGGTAATCCAAATTATATCACATAAAAATAGCTTGAAAAAAAATATAACAAAACAAAACATCTCGACTCACGAAATTTATGGAGGAACATTAAGTGCATATCCCTTAATTTATATGCAATTTCTAAATATAATCCTATTGAATAGTAAAACTCTTGAAAAAAGAATGAAAAAAAAAATAAATAAAAGAACCGTAAGCCTGAATATTATCGAATCCTTCGTTCAGAATCATCTGTCCTATATGTATTATCAATGCGTGCGCGTGTAGTCGCGTGGCATCTGTCTTTATCGAGAAATTTGCCTTTACTCAAAATTAAAAAATAAAAGAGGACGAAGAGCGAGAGAAGCAAAATGAAAAGAAAAGCTCCTTATGCGTGGAAAAAAACCGCAAAGGTCTCTCTCTCTCTCTCTCTCTCTCTCTCTCTCTCTCTTCAAATGTACGCGACCGCGAGCGAATATGGGAGGTAGTAAAAAGACACGGCTTAAAGTAGTAAGAAGACGAAAAATACGAAAAAGTAGACGCGAGCGACGAGAGACTCGACGACGACGAAAACTGCGACGACGGCGAAGATGATGATGAAAAGGAAGAAGCTCGGTTCTTCGACAGAAGAGACACGCGAAGCGTATATATATATATATATATATATATATATACTACACCTCTCACAGATAATTAAGCGAAACGCGTGCGCGTCTACATTATGCGCCTCTGGTATAAGTTAAACAGCAGGTATACATTATCCACTGTCATTATAGACGTTGGCACGAGCGCACGTATATATACCGAGAAAGAGAGAGAAATGCTTCGGTCGTATGGCCCCCGTGTGTTCGAAGAGTCCAACGAACTCGAGAGCCCGAAAGTCGATCCCCCAAACGCGCGTTTATATGCACGCGTATATACACGAGTAAGAAAGAGAGAGAGAGAGAGAGAGAGAGAGAGATACGATTCGCAAAAAAGTTTGAAAGAGTCGAAGAGCAGCAGATACCATCTGCGTATATGTATATATGTACATATACATAAAAGAAGAAGCGTGTGGCCTCTCTCTCTCTCTCTCTCTCTCTCTCTCTCTCTCTCTCTCTCTCTCTTTCTCTCTCTCTCTCTCTCTCCCTTTCTCTCGTCATCGATGCCTTTCGGAATAAATGACACAGGTGAGTGGGCGCGGGCGGTTTCGATATATAACACCGGCGAGAGTTCGAGTGCCACCAAAAGAAAGAGAGAAAGAGGGAGATAGAAAGAGAAAGAAAAGCTGCCTCGTCGAGCTCTCCTCTTCACACTCAACGAGCAAATTTGCCACTTTGGCACGAGTCCCCCGTGCAACTTGTCACTTCCTCCTCTCATCTCTGTATATACACACTCGTACACCTACACACATCGACGTCTCCTTTCTTTCTAATCAACCGGATAATGTTATATAGGAAGCACTAGGAGAGAAAGAGACCGAATTACCACATTATGGGATGATCCATCATCGTTAACATCGACACCTCTCTCTCTTTCTCTCTCTCTCTCTCTCTCTCTCTCTCTCTCTCTCTCTCTCTCTCGATTTTGGCTTCTTAATTTGAGCAAACGTTCGTTCTTTATCTTTTTTTTGTTTACGGTTAGGTAGCTGACAATTAGCCGATTTACGTCTACCGTGCAACTTTATACGGAAGAAGGAAGAAAAGTGTAAGCTGCGCGATGGTTAATGTGCGCCTGCAAGTGTGTATGTGTGTGTACGTGCATTATCGTTTCACCGAGTAATTTGTACGCATGCGAGTTTTTCTAAAAGTTTTCGATTACATCCTACTTCCTTTAATTGAACGGGTGTAATCATATGTGTCATCATTTATTAATTGTCGTTTTATAAAAATTATTAATTTGTAAACGATATTTACGAATAAATTTTGGTAGTTGGTTTGGTAAGTTGCATCTGAAACATGGACATTTTCAATATCTTAATTCGCATATTTTAAAATTTACCTTTATACTCTTGTACCGTTAAACCCGAACAATAATCCAAACGAAATCGAAACGAACGTTATGATAAACTAATTTTCCCCTTGCGCATACGTACAATGCCCACAATTATTGCGACAAAGCTGGTTGACAATCGATTATAATTATTTTTATTACGTCGATGAAACATGCGCCGTCAAAATTCTCTTCTTTTAGGTAACTATACAGAAACATATACACGCGTGCGCGCACACACACACCGTGGAAAAAGTTACACAAGCGACGAATAAAAAAAGCTAATCGTCGTAAATTCCCCAATGGACGTTAGAGTCCCGTGCATGTACATTCAAAAACCTGCGCCTTTAAACGGTTTACAGGACAGCGAAGAGCATAAAATAAAAGCGTACACACCGTTCGTACGAATTGTTTGAGCAAAGAAAAAACAAATATTTCCGATCGAGCAACGTATATATGAATGAATGTAAGGTATGTGTACACACACACAAACACACAAACACACAAACACACAAACACACAAACACACAAACACACAAACACACAAACACACACACACACACACACATCCCTTAGGAAAGAAAAAGGAAAAAAGATACGAGAGCGAGAGTGAAAAAATAGCGGTTAGAGAGAGAGAGAAGGAAAGACGGTCCCTTTTTTCGACGTTACTTGCCTCTCCCGAATTGTTTTCTCTCAGCGCTATTATTCTGCCTCGAAAAACAGCGCTATATACAGGCCCCCCTGGCTATTATTATCGTTGCTTCTATCGCTGTGCAATCTTTTCTCTCTTGCTCTTCGATGGTCAAATATATACGCATGTATGTAGATGCGCGCGCGTACCTACACACAGTTACACGTGTATCGATTCGCGAGAAGGGACAGCTCTTTCTTTAATACGCGCGCTCTCGTACACACACGCACCTCCATGTTTACATCCAATCCTTGTCTATTTCGTTCGTTCCTTTTTCCCATTTTTTTCTCTCGATCGTCTTCCTCTATAATTCCGATATCGTATAATATAGTACTACTGCTATATTCATCATATATGTATATTGAAGCACGTATATATCGTCGCAAACATAATCAACGAACACAACGTTCAAGAGTAATTGGACAAGCCGAGAGGGAAAATTAGAATTCGCAAAAAAATGAGGATTCGATTCTTTTCCCTTCTTGCACACATATACGCGATCTCACGTATTATGTAAATGCATATACACACTTGTGTATACACGTGTATTTTAAATTGTTTTTTGTCGCCGCGCGACATCAATCATACGGCGATCGCTCGAAAAAAAAGAGAGTAAAAGGAAACGAGAAAATGTGCGAAGAAAAAAAAATTGCCTTCTCTTTTGCTGACAGGTGACCCAATTGTATATATACATACCGATACGTCATGTGGGAGCGAGAGCGAGTCGGTGCTCCGTGTGTCAGTCGTAACGTTGCCAATCTTTTTTTTCTTTTTTTCTTTTATTTATTTTCTCATTCACCGTTGCGTGCGTATGCGTGTGTATACTTTGTACACAGAGTCGAAGAACTCGTGTTTGCTTGTCCGCTGTAGAGATACAGTGGGGGTCAGTTTCAAGATTGCGATTGTCGGCGTTGCGAAAAGAGAAATGCGCTAGTTGAAAAAGTTAATTTTGAAAGATGACAGATGGGACGGTTGTTTCTTTGTTGTTTTCCCCGTTTTTTTCAACATTACATTTGTGTAAGAAAATACACTGATTCGTTTACGAGTATGAAACTAATCGTTGGCAAATAAAAGGTGAAGTACCGATGAACTTATCGATGTTACCTTCTTTTTTTAAAATAAAGCAATACTTGTTGAATTGTACGATGCTTATTTTTTAAGTATAATCAATGGAAATAAATTTTTGGTATTTTCCTTAAAATTGAAAAATCATCGACTTATTTTTACAACATAGCCAACTCTAATTTTAAATTCAATTTCCGATATTCATACACTGTACAAGCATAAATACAAAACACAAGGGTAACTTTTTGAGCATTTTAAAAAAGAATATACGAGTGCATATGTGCAAAATCTACAACGAATCCCTTCAATATACGACGAGCAACCACGGACGAGTCATATACGTGCGGACGGTCATACGCGCGTATTTCGGCATAGCCATATAGAAAGAGTAAAGAAGAAACAAGTGCACCTAAATGCATGCAATGAAAGAGAGGGAGAGGGAGAGAGAGAGTTTGTACGCTCGGTCGTCTATACTCACGCGCGCGTTCGAGTGCTAAAAAGAGTAAGAGAAGGTGAGTGAGAGAGAGAGAGAGAGAGAGAAAGAGAGAGAAAGAGTGCCACCGAATATTGATTGTTGCGGTGGTTTTCGCGGCTACGACTGAAAAAGAGATAGCCGCTCGCTCGCGACCACCTCGAAATGGATATGGAAGCCCGAGGAATGTCGGAATTTTGTGACCGTGCGCACTCGTTCGCCGATGTGCATGTATGTGTGTGCGTGCGCGCGCGTGTGTATATGCCGCTGTATACACGGACATACGTATGTATTCGCACTCGCACGACATTACATACGCTCGGTATACACCGCCATGCAGCCACTTTCCTCGTAACTGCTATTGCACTGTGAGCTAACGCGTATAGAGAAAGAGAGAGAAAGAGAAATAGAGAGATAGAGAGAGAGAAAGAGAGATAGAGAGAGAGAGAGAAAGACAGAGGGAAAGAGATAGAGAGATAGAGAGAGAGAGAGAAAGACAGAGAGAAAGAAATAGAGAGATAGAGAGAGAAAAAGAGAGAAAGAGAGAAAGAGAGATAGAGAGAGAGAGAGAGAGAGAAAGAGAGAGAGAAAGAGAGAAAGAGATAGAGAGAGAGAAAGAGAGAAAGAGAGAGAGAGAGGACAGCGACTCCACCCGTAAAATTTTCATATATTCGTGTATACATAAAGAGAGCGAGAGAGAAAGAGAAAATGCAGAATACGGTGTAACGTTACAAGGCTCGCTCTCCTGGCTCCTGCCAGTGCAGTCCTCCACACATACATGTACATATGTACATTTATACCATGCGTAGCGTCTCTCGCTCTTGGGTGTTCCTCGTGAGCAGCACGTACAGAATGAAAGAGAGAGAGAGAGGTCCCGGTGATCCGATAGTTCTCTTTTTTTTTACCCTTCCCCCTTCCCTTCCCCTTTTTTTACCACCCTCTCGTGCGTATGTATAAGGGAGCATGCGGTATATAGACTCGTAACAACGGAAATACTTTCGCCTAGCGCATACTCTCTCTCTCTCTCTCTCTCTCTTCTTCGCTTTACTTCCTCGAAAAAAAAAAAAAAAAAAAGAGGCGAGACAGGCGCACGTGTGTGCGTGTATGCGATGCTATTGTACGTATACTACCAGCGACGGACAGGCGTAGTCTTTTTTGCATGCGTGTGTATTGCGCACCGACAATTTCGTTGTTAGCTTCGTTCTACGTAATTATTATTGGTCGAGAGAGAGAGAGAGAGAGAGAGAGAGAATAAGAGAAAGAATAAGAGAGGGAGACGAGGCGGTTTTTGTCGGACGGTTCTGTAATTTGTCACTTGTAACGCGGTGATTACTCTATTCTCTCTTACAAGCGCCGTACACGTGTATATATATATATATATATACACACGCGCGCGCGCGTTTGTCGCGGTATTTCTCGCGTTGCGTTTTGCTTTGTGTTTTTTCTTCTATTTTGTTTTTTGTTTTATTTTATTTATTTATTTTTTTTTGCCACCGAGAGAAGTAGGAGATGATTATGCTATTCTTTCATTTATTCGAGACGAGGGATTACGATTTTATCGATGCTTTTTTTGTGTCTATTTTTTTTTTGTTTTCGGCAACTCACTTGTTTCAAGAAATTCTATTGTTTTATTGTGTGAAACTTTTTTTTTTAATCATTTGTGTTTCAAAAGATGCATGTAAAAGTAAGAAAAACGATGAGAGAAAAAGATTGAACGTTGGAAAATAATTTAATAATAACACGTAATGATGCTAAATTATTTCCGTACGACTTGTTTGCCCTGAAATAAAAAAAAAACTACACAATTAAGATCTTGACGGTTAATTGTCGATCGAAAGAACATTAAAAATGTGAACGAGAAAAATTTATTTTTAAAACCGGATCCACGATGCTTTAAACGTTATCATACCAATTTATTTAGACACATTTGATGCGTCGCACTTTTTTTTTCTTCTCTTTATCATTATCATAATAAGCGGTGAGGGTGAGTTATAAATTTTTGGAAGATTCTTAAGTTCGACCTTTACCTTGACATAATTTTTAACCTTCGTCGAAGAGGTGCAGCTAATAGCACAATCAATGTCTGACTTATATTTAAAAAAAATTTAATTTAATTATTGCGGTATTCGCTGTTTTACATAATACGGTAGTAATTGAACTTGTGAAATAACGTCAACGAGTAATTTTACATTCGAAACGCGTATGGCATGTACGTCCCGCGTTGATTGATAATTCAAAAAGATAATTTATATTTCAATAACGATCGTTTAATGAAGCACCGATTAAATAATAATTTATTAATCGCGCATGTCAAAGAGTAGGCCGGACGCGTGAAATTTATAACAAGAGTTTGGCTGCGAGCAACTCCATATCGATTAAAAGAAATTCATGTTAATCTGCGAATGTTTAAAAAAAAAAAAAAAAAAAGGAAAAGTCGCTTAAATAATTGATTTTATTATTTAAATCGAGCGGCACAAAGTGGCAAGTGCATTTTCGTATTGTTGTTTGTCGGAAAGAAGAAGAAATAAAAGTCAATTCGAGCTCAATCAACGTTAACCTTCGGTCGGTTGATGTAGCACTAAACGCCCTTAAAAAAAAAAAAAAAAAAAAAAAAAAAAAAAAAAAAAAAAAAAAAAAAAAAAAAAAAAAAAAAAGGAAAAGGAAAAGAGAAATAAGAATCGGAGAACGTGACTAATTTGTTAAAAACGAGATGGCCAAGGTCCATCCTTTTCCGAACTAAAAATATGTCTTTAGAGATTGATTCTCATAAGCTTTGACACACGTAATGCCACATTTCAACGCTTTCGAGCCAAGAGGAAGGAAAAAAAATAAAGCCGAAACGAAAAAAACTTGAAAAAAGAGAAAAAGGAAGAGAGAGGAAGAGGAGTAAAAAAAAAGATAGAGAAAAAGAGCGAGAGGAAGGAAGGAAGAGTCAGAGGGGGCGTCTAAGAGTGTATAACTGCTCGGTGGTCGTTTCCCCGTGAAACACCTGGCTTTTCTCTCTCCCCCCCCCCCTCTCTCTCTCTCTCTCTCTCTCTCTCACTCGAGGCCCTGCGCGTCCTGAGCTCTTTTGTCTGCCTACCTCATGACTCTCACTCTCTCTTACTGTCTCTCTCTCTTTCTCTCTTTCGCTCATCTCATTCTTCGTTTCAACTTCACGTCATATTATATACACGTCCGCGTCCTCGTCTATCTTCTCGTTTCTTCTCCGCGGAACGTCCTCATTAACCGCTTCCCCCTCTCCGTCTCCTCCTACTCACAAGTCTGTCGGTGGCTTTCGGTGTCGCTCGGTGGAGGCTTCTGCACGTCTTTATAATCCCGTGAAGAGAAAGAGAGGTGGGGGGGGGGGGGGTGAGAGAGAGAGAGAGAGAGAGAGAGAGAGAGAGAGAGAGAGAGAGAGAGAGAGAGAGAGAGAGTGAACCGACGCTGTGGAAGGTGGACGAGAAAGACCGCACACCGAGCAAGAGAAAGAAAGACGTAGTTATGTTTTTAGCGGCAGATATATACATAACTATATGGGCTTTGCGTAGTAGTAGCGGCTACCTTTCGAAGAAGATTGACAAAAAAGAGAGAAAAAAAACGATAGGGAGAGAAAATTTGTGGATGGTGAGGAATGCCGCCGTGATTGCTGGGAATACGCGCGTTCATCTATTTTTTTTTTCTCTCTCTCTCTCGCTCTCTCTCGCTCTCTCTCGCTCTCTCTCGCTCTCTCTCGCTCTCTCTCGCTCTCTCTCGCTCTCACTCACACTCTCTCGCTCTCTCTCGCTCTCTCTCGCTCTCTCTCTCTCTCTCACTCACACTCACTCACTCACTCACTCACTCACTCACTCTTTTTCTCTTTGTTGCCCTTTAACTAAGTATATCGGAAGGAAACGAGCTACAATGATAAGTTTTCGGTCCAATTTGTATTACAGAATCGTGGGATTTGAGAAACAAAACCTGTCAAAAGTACTATACTGCGTCATCAAAATGTATATCGGGCTAAGGTTATTCGAAAAACCGTTTGTTAAAATTTTGAATATTAATCCTGCAGCGAAAACGATTCTTATCAAACTATCGAATTATTCCACCTTGATTTATTATCGTCAAGCGATTATTAAACTGCAACGCCGTCGATTCTCCCTTACCTGTCCCCCCTTCTCTTTCTTTCTCTCTCGTACAAGAAGCGAGTAACGTTTGTTGATCGTTCGCAACAAATAATAGAAGTAAAAAAAAAAAAAAAAAAAAAAAAAAAAAAAAAAAAAAAAAAAAATGAAGGTTAGCAAGCACCGAAGGGGGAGAGAGCGAGAATCGAACAGTTTTTTTTTAAATGATCGACTATTGTATATACATGTCGCGCTTTCACGTATATATGCGTTTATAAAGCCGAGGAAGGGGGAGAGGGTGACTCGCATCTATAATACTTCTAGCCTCTCATGTATAGTAATGAAACTATACAGGCACAAAATTAAGCCGGTATTACGTCCTGTATACAATGTACACACACGTACACAGACTCACACAGCCCTAATAATTGTTCTCGTTTACGAGTCTCTTACATATCGCATACTTTTCATATTGTTTTTACGTAACACGCGCTCGTAAATCATCCTCTCCACGTATGTGTACACACATACCGAACCTTTTTTTTTTATACTCTTAAAAGTACATAAAGGGGGAGTTGATGTTGAGAAAAAAAAAAACAAAATACTTATCTCGCGTAATACAGACAATCTATATATATATATATATATATATTTTTTTTTTTTTCTACATTAAACTCTCACAGGGATGTATATTGTTGTAAACGGAGATCGCATATATTTATCGGCTTGTGGAAATCTCAGTATTTCCCGGAACGGTACCACACCGTCGCTGCCTCTTCACGGTTTGGGTTGTATAAGGCAAGAGAGTTTTAACTTGGAGAAATTTCGTCCCTCCTCTTTTCCCATATAACCGATAAATGGCTAATTGCCGAGACTTCTCTCGAGATCCACTTTGCTTCCTTATAATTATTATCTCTTATCTTTGATCTTGACGTCGTTTTTAAGCGACACTGCTTACGTTGCGACGTTGCGCTGCCTTTTTTTTCTTTTCTTTTTTTATTTTCACGTTATTTTCCGTTCTGGAGTGAAAGCGGTGACAATATTTTTTTGGTGTGTGTGTACCGCGTAACGAGACTGTGTCTTTGTTGTTTTATTTCTTTGTTTTCTTTTTTAAAAGGAAGATCGCTCGTTGTTCAATTGAATTTTGTAAAAAAGGTTACATTTTACTATTTTAATTAACAGAACCGAATGTATTAATCGCGTATGAAAATTGTTCAAAAATCGACGTTTATGAAGACTTTTATGATTACAAAAAAGAAAAGATTTCAAATAAAAGAAAAAAAATAAATAATAAACAAAACAATTAAGAAGTAAATTTTATTTTATGCCGAGTCTTACACCACACACGCAATGTCTTTTACCAATTATTGCAACATTTAAATTCTTAAACCTCTACCACAATCACGTATATACACATACAAGGAACCTTTCTATCTTTTTATTTCTTAAAGGATCAAGCGTGAAATTTGACGTTAAAAACGCACCGAACGTCAGCCACCGATCGTCGTTTACTCGCACCGAAAAACTCGAAGGAAAAATAAAGAAAAAGAAAAAAAGTCGCCGTAGTCATCGGCAATACAAATGCACATAACCTGCCGAATTTTCGGTGTGAAATTTTCGAGTTAATCGTCTCCGGTGGACTTCTACGCGAGAGAGAGAGAGAGAGAGAGAGAGAGAGAGAAAGAGAGAGAGAGAGAAGGCCGTGCTTTTGTAACATACACGCGCATGCATTTTAATGAGGCCCGGGGAATACGAAATTTTCTTCGTTTTCCCTTTGTGGAAAAAAATACGGTGGAACGCCGCAGAGTTTGTCCTCCCACGATTATGGCCGTAAATTTCACGGTTTTATAAAGAAAAATAACGCGTGAATCGCACTGCCGATGCTTTTTATTTTTTCTTTCTTTCTTTCACGCGGCTAAGCTTTTATGCAGAAGGTAAGAGAGAAAGATTTTACGTGTCAATATTGTAGGAATGCCTCTCTCTATTTTGTAGCTTGTAAAATGCGATTCTATAATTTACACGAGGATGTATTGTGCCAAAATTAAAATTAGTAAAACATTCATCGGATTTAATTTTCTTATCATTTTTGTGAATGAACATGTAGATGGGCAAAGCAAAGTTCCGAGTTAATGAGATCACTTGAAATATTTACTATTAGTCGGTTCTCGGTCTTTTTATTGTATGGACGGTATAATGCATAGATTTGTTATATATATATAATTTTTTTTCTGTTAACAGGGAATTGACGATAAAGCATAAAAATCATAGCGGCGTAACCGCTGTGGATATTCCAAGATAGCGGCATTTTTTTACGCGCTGCTAATGTTGAAAGTGTTTTGTAATTTTCATAATTTATGCTTCCGAGGGCTTTTTTATTACTACAGCGTTAAAATCAATTATCATATTTTTCTCATTTTTTTTTTGAATGACCATTATTAATGGAAAAAAAAAAAACTGTAATCTATAACCGCATAGATTTTTAACGCATTTGAATTGTTCAACATTATAGCCGAAACGATACTTTTTGTCTCTTTTTACGTTAAGAATCGTTCAATAACATAATTGTGTTTGAAGAATTACTCATATATATATATATATATATATATATATATATATATATTTTTTTTTTTTTAAATATTTTATAACAAAAATTATTAATTTAAAAATTTAATGTTAAAATAATACTTCTCAATTCATAAATGAATTTTTATTTTTTTGATAACATTTAAATCATAAAAAATATATAAATATATGTTCAGTATGTGAAATTATTTTAATATTGAGAACTGTTTTTCCTTTTTATTTTAGCGATAAATAATTCACAGCATATACATATGTATATCTGAGTAAATGAAAATCTCAGAAACATACCAGGAAATAAATTAAAAATCATTTTCAACTTGTATGTATGTTTCGTTTTTATTTTTCCTTTTTAAATCTTACCTAATCATTTGTGTTAATAAGGAAAACAACCCGCATACGGAACAATCCATGAATTTAAACCACACTTTAAAATGATGTTGTAGTATATGCACCAGAAAATATAAAAAGGAAGAAATACAGAAAAGAATATTATTTTCGTCACGAAATTAAAAAACGAGATACCGCGACGTTTTTCTTCAAACTAAATTGAACAATTTCCTTACACGTATAATACATAAAAGACAAAACTTTATCGTAAAAACGTATAAAGACTTAACTAAACTCCGAATCTATCGAATTCGAGGTTATGCAGAGTGATGCCAGAAAGTCGTATAATGTGTAGAAAAAAAAACAAGCAGACTGGAAAAAAAAAGAGCGAGAGAAAAAGAAAATAATCTCCCAAATGAAACGAGAGAGAAAGAGAAAGAGAAAGAGAAAGAGAAAGAGAAAGAGAAAGAGAAAGAGAAAGGAAAAACGTCGGATTATTTGTCATCGGACTTTTGTTATCGATCGATATCGGTCGCGCCTTTAGACTAGATATATGTGATCACATATATTTGTGTGTCACGTTTGCTTATAGCGTGAACGAGGGTTCGATTTTTCTCTGTCGTTCTCTCTCTCTCTCTCTCTCTCTCTCTCTCTCTCTCTCTCTGTTTTATTTTCCACAAAATTAATTTGGTCGGTCAAAAGAAGTGACACGTCACCTTCTCCCGGGAGTTAATACACAAGAAACGACGCGAAGAATTTTTGCCAATGGACTTACGATTCGATAGACGCCTATAAGTAAATCCGAACAAGTTTAGCCAAATGGACTGCACTAGAGAAGGGAGACACAAGGGATTTTTCATTGGCCAACTTTGGTTAATCTTCTCGAGTGCACTTTCCGCGTATTGAAGGGCTTTCATTTGTCCGAAATTTCGAGGCTGCGCGCGCGCGCGTGTGTGGGGAAGGAGGGGGGCACGGTATTAGATGAAAAAAGAGAGAGAGAGTCGATGAGGGCTTACAATGCCATTATCATAAATTCGATTATCTTTTCGTGTAACTATAAGCACACCAAGTTTAATGTTGAACGAAACTACAAACGAGATTGAATTTTCCTTCTCGATGGCATATTTCGAGTAAATTTTTCAGACGGCGTAGCTACGGTTGATTTAACTTATAATGTTATGAGTTGGTGATTGACAAAGATTTAAATCTAAGATATTTAAAAAAAAAAAAAAAAAAAAAAAAAAAAAATCGTGAAATTTTGTCGCAATAAGATAGCTCGTGAATGTTTAATCTGGGTTACTTAATAATTTACTATATCTCTCTTAGATAGGTGCGCGAACGCGGGGTGAATCTATCCCCCTCCGATACTTCAGCGGTTCAACTTGACACCGTTTAAAATGTGCTTTACGTTTTCTCTCCCGCTTTCGATAAGCGTCAATAATGAATGCAAAATTTGCCATACTAAAAACCAGTCATAAACATACATTCCTTCCTTCCTGTCTCTCACTCTCTTTGACTTTTAAAGAGAAAAGAAAATCATCCGAGCGCCGTAAAAGCCCGACAATCGCCCTAAAATATCCTTCCGACTCGACTCTCGTAACTCTGCTAAAAGAGAGAGGGGAAGGAAAGAAGAGCAGCAGGGAAGAAGTATCTCATTAGCCTCGCGCGGAAGGCATAGCCGAGCGTCTTAATTACAAACCGACGGCGGCTTCGGTGCGGCGGTGGCGCGTGTTTAATTAGCATAGCCGGGCATAAAGACCGGCCTTAGTAGCCCGTTCCCTCGCAAAGCCTATGCAGATAAAGATAGAGATAGATAGAGAAAGAGAGAGACAGAGAAAAAGAGAGAGGGAGAAAGAAGCTTAAGTCAGCGAACGAGCGAGCAAATGAGATAGAGAAAGGTGCACGCACAGAAACAAGTCAATATCCTCGGCGCTACTATATGCTGCCTTCCTCACCGCCTCATTGAGCGTAGAAAGAGAGAGAGAGAGAGAGAGAGAGAGAGAGAGAGAGAGAGAGAGAGAGAGAGACAGACAGAGAGAGAAAGAGAGAGAGAGAGAGATAGTCGGAAAATGTTAGCAGACTTCCCTCTTAAGCGAGCACGGGCGAGCAGAAGGCCGTCTTTCACATTTGTATCAAGAGCGCACCAGAGTGAGAGTGAGAGTGAGGGAGAGTGAGAGAGAGGGGGAGAGAGTGGGTAGGGTTGCTCGTATAAAACGCTGCACTAAAATCCGGTGCTCGTAAAAGGGGCGAAGAAAAGAAGTAGAAGAAGTAGGTGGAACTCTGCAAAGAGATTTTCGCGCAAACGGTGCATGCGACGTCGACAACACGGGTGGCGGAGGAGGAGGAGGAGGAGGAGGAGGAGGAAGAGAAGGACGAGTTTATGGGTTGAAAAAATCGCGCCGGACGTCGTGCGCAAGATTTCGTACTCGAGATTGTTGCGTTATGTAGGTTTTGTGTGTATGTTTGTCGAAGGAAACTACTTCGGTTAGTTTCTTTCCTATTTTACTGCTCAGAGTTATTGATCGAACCACGTACTAAATTTTGTTAATTTTCAGAAAGTTAAAGACTTTTATTTTTCTTTGTTTCCAAAGAAATCGAGTTAATGATAAATTTGCAAAACAAAAAGAAAGAGAAAGAAATGAAGAAAGTTAACGGTACAAAAAAATTTAACGCGATTCCATTCGAGCTTTAAAAATTAAAACATCAAAGGGGCGCGAGTTCAAACTCTTATCCAAACTTTAAACAACTTAAATCACTCGTATCACACATACAATCTTCTTTTTCCTTCTCGCATTCAAATTTACGAAGACATATCACGTACATAGACGAGTACGCATTAAGAACTTGACTCTTTTTTCGTCTCGCAAAACGAAACGCTTTACGTGTATGTGTGTATATATATATATATATATATATATATATATATATTTACATACGGGCACAAATGTGCCGAGTTCGTGCCGAATAGAAATCAAGCAAGAGCTATAAAAAGTTTGCGCAAATTGTATTCCTTAGATTAGAAGCAATGATGTTTAAAGTAGGTAGGGCTATCGTTCAAATTCCAGAGCGGTAAATTTTTTTTTTTCTCTTTCTACTCAAACGGATACAGGCAAAATGATAGAGGCGAGCTGGCTTTTTCCGGAATCTAGTAGGGGTTGCATAAAGTAAGAGGGTAAAAGAATTACTACCACAGGGAAGTTGCTTGGTTTATTGGTGGAGCGAAGGAAAAAAAGGAGGACTGTCTTGGCGGTTTGCTTTATGATTGACTGGATTGATGGATCGGGTATTTTTTTTCTCTTCGGTTTTTTTTTTTTTCTTAGAGGGTAGAAGAAGATTGGTTAAGAGAAGTGTTCTTTTTTTAAAACGAGAGTCGTGAGAGAGAGGCAGAGAGGCAGATAGGCAGAGAGAGAGAGAGAGGGGGGGGTAAGGAGAGAGCGAGAGAGAGAAAGAGAGAGAGAGGGAGGAAACAGTTGCAGA
>OX465094.1:84718061-84798061 GCA_949987625.1 Chalcis sispes
TAGCTATAGCATTTGCGGTGTAATAAATTTATCTAAGTTATATCGAGCTGTGTAATATTTAAAAGTTCGTTTGTAAAATAATGACTCTATACGACCACTCGGTTATTTTATTATTCTTTTAATTACTTGAGTAATTAATTTTTAAGTACAATCTTAACTTTTACGATGGTACGATGATTTTAAAAGATAAAAATACATAAAAAAAAGAAACCATATTGTGGTATATCAAGAGATTTTACGACAATGATAACTATAATTTTTCAGTGATTTATGAAAAGTTTAAATTATTCCAAGCTAATTACTTTATGTATATTTTTGCAGTAAGTATTTTCAGGTTATGCATACGTATACACGTATGCATCTTTGAAGTTCAAGCGGTAGAAATATACATGTATATACAAGATTATTAAGAGAAACTAACTTTCTCCATCTTGTTTTAGTTATTACCATCATTATTTTCGTAAACAGACCGCCGCAGCTCTATTTATTGGCAAATACTTCGCTTTTGAGCAATTTTTAACGAACATTTAACGCGATATTATTTATTCAAACGCAATCGATGTTGAAATAACGTGAGGATTGAAAATGCGTGTCTTCTTTGACCGCATTGATAAATTATTAGCGCGAATATTTAAGTCCTTTCGTAGAAAACCACTCGATTTCTTCGCGCAAAAATTTTACACGGCGAAAGAATTTTTTCCGGGTAAAAAATCGATTGAATCGAGAGAAAACAATGTATCTATATAAATCGTACGTATCGAATTTGAAAAAAAAAAAAAAAAAAAAAAAAAAAAAAAAAAAAAAAAAAAAAAAAAAAAAAAAAAAAAAAAAACACGAAAATTTTTGACTAAATTAACGCAGAGCTTGGCAGCAGAATCCGGAGAAATAATATCTGTTTTGTTCGTTGTGGTCTATTAAATTCCTTCCTTTATTTAAAAATATTCGAAATGTTAAAAGTGCGTACAAAGGGGTTGAAAAAAAAGAGTCGAATGTATTTCTTCCTCATTAAATTCTTCTTCTATTTGAGAACAAATTTTTATTTATTTTATAACTTTGAATATCATTGGACAACTCGTAAGGAAATGCTGAGGCTGCTTTGATATTATCGTGTAAATTTTGTTCTAAATAAGCAATTTTATTTTAGAAAAAGAGAGAAAAAGAAACGTATTAATTCAAAAGTACAGGCAATTTTTCGCGTAAAAATAATCAATGGTGACACAATGCTTTTTTATGCATAAGCTTTTGAATATTTTATTTTGGTACTTTCATTTTTTTTTCTTGTATAAAGTTATCGCACTATTTGTCGAGTACGTATTTCTTGACAAACTGGAAGCCACTAAGACATATAAGCACTTTTGTATTACGTGGGTGGTATACATTTTTTTTTCTTACTTCTTTTTTTTGTCAATTCATTTTCAAGCGCTTGCGATGTTGCTCGCGCTATATACAATGGGAGGAGAGAGACAGACAGACAGAAAGAGATAGATAGATAGATAGAGAGAGAGAGAGAGAGAATATTGTCTCGAATGTAAAATAAATTATCGCGTGCATAACATTAAAATCAACGTAAGTACAATATATTGATTGTATAGCGATGTAAATGTGTATAGCGTATGATCATTACTTAACGATAAAAACATAAAATAATTTCGCGCGTTAAGTATTAAAAATCAAACTCTTATGTCTATGTGTTTATTTTACGATTGATATATTATATAAACTTAAAACTAGAAACAATATATTTTTTAAGCTACTCTAACGATATTTCATTGCGCCATTTAATTGAATCAATAATCATTTAAAACAAGTCAATTTTATCGCTATATTAATATTGAAAAAGTTTTCATAAATATAAAAAAAAACTATATTTACCTCTATTGTGCAAATGAAAATTTAATGAAATTTAATGTTTCAATTTTGTATCTTAATAAAAATTGAAAAAGAAAAGTAAAATTTTGCAATTTGATTAATGAACTTGTACAGTTCATTAAACGTTACAAAGAAATTTTTTCGTCAAATCTCAAAAAGCTAATATTACACCGGGTTTGTTTTCCCTCCGCTAATATTACACGGTAAACGTTATATCCCTTGAGTATCAAAATATACCAACATTGTGCCGAAAATAAAGAAATGAAAGAGAGGAAGTAATAGTGATGTGGAAGAAAGCGGAAATATATACATATATTTTTTTTCTTTCCAAAGTGCTTGTTATTACTATAGCAACGAAGAATAAATCGACTCTGTCTACTGCGATTCATATTTTAATAAATAATATACACACAAAGAAGCATTATGAGGATTGATACGATAACGTTTTAGAGACTTTGCTGATTCTCGAGCACCGAAACGTATAGCTTCATTTTTTTTCTCCTAATGGGAGAAAAAAAAATTTCCGGTCTTTTTGCTAAAGTTTGCGACGACGTTTAAGGTCACAACGATTACGTATACTCCCTCTCTTTCTCTTTCACTCTCTTTCTCTCTGTTTGTCTCTCCCTCGTTATTATTTATATTTTCTCCATCGCGTGTAAAGTTTTCGTGACGGAGAGCAACTTCATACTTGCGCTTGTAATTCATTTTATGGAATTTTAATGAATTTATAGGTTGGGAATTTTTTTCTTAAAAAAAAAAAAAAAAAAAAAAAAAAAAAAAAAAAAAAAAAAAAAAAAAAATTAAAAGAATAGAATTCTTCGAGGATTTGATTGCTTTCTTTAAATTACGCAGCGAGTTGAATTATATATTGTTATCTGTTAATTGTTGCTCGAAGTATAATTATTTTAAAAGCGGAGCTTTTGACATTAAAAAAAAAAAAAAAAAATGATGAAACGTTAAGATAATCTCTGGAATGCGGTAATACAATATTCATTTTTTCGGCATATTAATTTTCAGTGCGTACTTTTTTTTTTTTTTTTTTTTTCTTAATCATTAAAATTAAACTGTTTTGAAAAAAAAAAAAAATTTATAAAACTATAAATGAGACAAATTTTCAATTTTGATTCTATAAATTATTATATAAAGGTTATAATTAAATTTTCCAAGATTCAAAAATACGTATAGTAAAATATATTTTAAATAAACAATAAGTCATTATAAAAAAGGCACGCTTAAAGTTTTTAGTATCTATTTTTCACGCCGAAGTACTGAAGTATTCAAGAAAGCCATTTAAAATTAACAATTATACTATTATCTTTGAGTAGGCACTTTGAAATTTATAACATATAACTAAATTAAAATTCATACGTATTCATTTATTTATTTTTTAAATGCAATTGAATCACTATTGCAATTCGTATTTGATAACGATTTTAATTAGTATGATTTTTAACAAAAAAGTTGCCGATTTCGAACGAGTCAATGATTGTTAACCGAAAGATTTTACTAGACTGTTTCAAATTACTAAGATAAACTTTTAGAAAGTTGAAGAAAAAAATTAATATATTAAATTATTGGTTACGTATTAATTTTAGGTATAGATTAATGTTTAAAAAACGTAATATAATTATTAATTTTAGTCAACGGAACTATCTAAAATAATTATTTAACTTGTTTAATTAACGCAATACTTTTGAAATCTAGAAACAATATTATCTGAGAAAAAGCGACGCACATTCTAATACGATGCAAAACTTTTATGAACTGTTAAAATTTTTCAATTATCTGCAGCCGCACAATTAACGTGTATTTTTTAT
Organism: Chalcis sispes; assembly: GCA_949987625.1. NCBI lineage: Eukaryota > Metazoa > Arthropoda > Insecta > Hymenoptera > Chalcididae > Chalcis > Chalcis sispes. Next base: position 84,721,748 of record OX465094.1, read on the forward strand.
TCAAATACAGTGAAAGCACGAGTCAAAATTTGCATAGAAACGACTGAATGAAAGTCGAATAACCCATTTTACTTCCAAAACTTTGACAAACAAATAAAACTCTTAACCATAAAATGCTCTCTTAATCGCTAAACAATCAATTTTTCATTTTCAAAACGTACTTGTACACCAAAAATTATCAAAGAGCGATAGTCACAGAAGTAGATCCGATGACGAACGTTATGCAACAATGAGAAAAAAAACGTATTTCTCGTCCAGCGACTCTTATCGACTTGATCCAATTCTTTCTATCCCATTAGTTTTCTTTCTTTCTCAAAATTCTTTATCTATTAAAAGTCGCTCATTATCAAGCTGAGATAAAAACGACATCGCGCTGCTAGGAAAAAATCTACGAAATCTCCTTAGTCCTCTTGAGAAAGATACACTACTACTATTTACTACTACGGAGGTCCGAGTGGGGATACAAGGCCGATCGTTATATGCGCGTCGCATCGAAAAGAGAAGAAAAAAACGAAGAATCCCACGAAGAAGCGATAAGAAGACAGTGGCTAATGGTGTCACCCATGGCGCATAGTTTTTTTCTCCTCTCACCGCATCTTGCTAAATGCGTGCGGGGGTTTTTAGAATATGGAGAAAAAGAAAAGAATAATCAGAAGAGCAAGAGAGGCGAGCAGTGAATTTTTTTTTAACCCTTCGTTTATGCGGAAAAATACGAAATTTCATTGGGACGAAAATGAAATTGAATTGGGTAAAGACTTCTTTGCAAATATAATGACGAAACGCACGAGTAAATAATTATTGATTTTATATATATATATATATATATATAGCATACATGAGGGGTTGGGTGGGAAAGTTTGGTGGGATTAAGCACGAGTAACGGTGGGCCCCGACGGCGGTCGCGCCTAGTTAAGGGTTAACATCCGCGGCGAGACGCACAGGGCCACCGCCCACCCACGAATCGAAATTGCACAATAACGCGCAGCTTTCTCTCTCTCTCTCTCTCAGTGAGTAAGAGAAAGATAGAAAGGAAGAAAGAACGAACAAGAAAGAGAGAGAGAGAGAGAGAGAGAGAGAGAGAGAGAGAGAGAGAGAGAGAGAGAGAGAGAGAGAGAGAGAGAGAGAGAGAGAGAGAGAGAGAGAGAGAGAGAGAGAGAGAGAGAGAGAGAGAGAGAGTATAAGCGGGCGAGCAAGTCCGCCCGCCTCATACATATTCATCGCGTGCGCAGCGCCGAGACAAGTCCTTCTCTTTCGATTTCGCGCGAGTGAACGAACGCACGAACGAATGATTCTTGACTCTCTATTCCCAATTTTTTTTATTTCTTTCATTTTTTTCCTTTTTTGCTTCTTCTTAGTGTCTCTCCTTAACTCTATCTCCTATCATCTATCTCTTTCTTATTTTCTCTTATCGATAAAGATGCGCGAGTATGTACAAGCGTCAGCGCGCAACGTAAACCGGAAGTGCGCGATTCGTGCGTTTATAGATACGTATATATGTATAAATATACATACATGTACGCGCATCCAGACACATTTCTCTCTCGAAGAATAAGTGTGTCAGGAAAAACAGAAGAGGAAAGGAGGGAGTGGGCGAGTACGTACGCCCATATATTTTTAGTGTTTCGTTCATCTTCGCATCTCGTGTGGCTTTCCTTGCTTGATGTCTCTCTCTCTCTCTCTAGAGAGAGAGAGAGAGAGAGAGATGGAGTCGTCGTACGTTCTCGTCTACGAATCCTGAGACTCTCGTCGTCTGGAGTTTCCTTTGGGCTTCTTTCCGTCCTTGTCTGTTTCGCACAGACACCCTTTCCGGATTGTCTGGAGCCTTTTCTATCCTCGTCGAATATGTGGCTCATACGTTCTCTCTCGCCGATTTCGCGTGTCACTCACGAGCATGCATCACTCGTCAATCATTTTCTTCTCTCTATTTTTTAATCGTCCACCCGCTGCCGTGCGAGCACCCCTTATCGCTCCTTTTCGCATCTTTTTTCCGTGCGCGATATGTCGCACACACTATATGCTTTTCTACGGGAATCTATTGAAATATACGAAAATGCAAATGTGTATCGCGAGAGAAATCGATTCCTCGAAGGTTCTTCCCACGTATTACTCTTTTGTATCATTATAGCGATGTTCCAAATGTTTTAAAGTGTTACGCTAAATTAAGCAGAAAATGAAAAAATATATGGAGAAAAATTAATTAAATAAATAAAAAGTATGAGCAAAAAAAAAAAAGGAACGGAGAAAGTGTGAATAAAGCAGCATGAGACACCCATTTTTTTTTCGTCCGTCACCATGACGACGAAAAGGGTAAATCCTGGCTAAAGGGGGACTCCCTAACCTATCTAACCTCAAACGGGGTAAAGTCATTGGCGATTAACGCGTGCGAATCACTCGCGCTACGTCATGTGATTCCTATACATACCACCACAGGTGCACTCCGAGTATCTTTGATCCCCAACCCGTGATTCGTTTGCGGAAAATACGTATCGGTTTTTTTTTTACGTTGAGAAATATTTGGGAAAATCGAACGGTCGTGTGCGACACCGTTACATATCATAACGATCGAATTAAAAAATTTAAGTTTACGAATATGAATGTGTTGTGTGCTTTTGAACGTGTGCGTGTGTAGTATAGATAATAAAAAGAAAAAAAGATGGCTAACCTGAGAGTCTAGCGAGAAAACGCAGCATGCCAGCGACCGAGGAGAGGCAGCGAGTAGTCGCCGTGGCGGCGACTAGAATCCCACCGGCGGCGATCGGCATCGAGCGGCTGCGGAGACGTTGTCTTCCTCCCTCTCGAGTTGCTGCTGCAGCGCCTCAGCGTGTTGTCTTCTTTGTCGTCGTTATAATGATCGTTCTCTTCGTCGTGATGACGATTATAATATATGCCGATTATCCTCCTCGTCTCTGATTCTGCTTTCTCGGGTCGACACACGCGGCCCGAGTGCGCGTACGCACTGTACAATATAAGCGCGAGAGAGGAGAGCTGCCTATAGTAGTAGCAGAGAGCTACACTACACAACTTCGTCGTCTTCCGTCTCTTTTTTTCGTATGTGTGCTGCACGTATGTATGTGTACATATATACACGGAGGGAGGGGGGAGGCTTATTGAGGTGCCGCGACGCGCCGCCTGCCTTTCTCTCTCTCTCTCTCACGGCGCGCACGCAACAAACAACCTAACCTCAACTAACTCGCGACTGCCAGACCTCTATCTCTTTCTCTTTCTTTTTAAACAATCGGCGGCTGCGTTGATATGTCGCGCTATACCGAACCAAGCACCCCGTCAAATGCTCGAATACATATTTGATTGTTATTTTTGTCGTTTTTTTTCTTTTTCGTTTTGAGAGGGCAAAGGTCGTGACCGAAAAAAAATTCGTTGAACAAGGATAAGCGCACGCGTATGTCTCGCTCGGATTGATAAGAAAAGCGGACGCGTGTTTATATGCATACGGTGCGTGTCCGTCCTATGTGTGTACTGGCAAGATTCCTCAGAGTCGATATAGAGAGATAGGAACGATGGGGATATATAAAAGGGAGAAAGAGATGAGTCGAAGACGGATGTGTGTATCGATATAGATAGAGAGAGAAAAAGACCAAGAGCTGCTCAAGGGACTTTCGATTGAACGTTTTTATTTCGCTTCTCCGTCTCTCTTCCTCTTGCTTACTCTCACTGTGTGTTCGTGAAGCGCACCGCCGTCTCGACGTATGTTCCCATGCCCGCCTCTTCTCCTTTCTTCGTCTTATTATTCTTCTTTTTCTTCCCACTGGCTCGTCGTCGTCGCCGCCGCCGCCGTCCTCTTCGTACTCTTCCGTCGCAGCACTGAAAAACCACACATATACATGTACGTACAGCGGTGTGTATCGTGCCGTACGCGGACACTGCTCTTCTCTGGTCTCCGCCGCGAATTCTTTTCCTCCCGTGCGCACCGTGAATCGCGGAGACACGTCGCAAGGCTCCTCTAACTCAAAGAGGAGATGACGGGAGGAAGGGGGAGTCAAGTGCTGTCACCTTATTAACGCACACCTACACTTCTTTCCTTGCTGCTTCGACTCCAACGGACTATAGGACACTTGACACACTGGCTTATTCAATGACCAGTCAGCTTGATTAAACACACACAGGTATGTGCGATTCCGCAAATGTATACGTATATCTGTGTTAGGTATATAATTCTTTCTCTCTCACTTTTAGAGGTTATGGTTAGACAACCTGGAGAAAAAGGAGACTACGCGTATAGATACAATGTACAATAAAGGTGTACGCGCACCGTCAGGTGCTACGAACTACGAGGAGGCAAGCGGAGCCACTGCTGTTGCCGTTGCTGCCCCGCTGTCCAGGCTGATAGCGGCCGATAGAAATAGTGAACGGGTGTAGCGTTGGCGAAGACTCTTTCTGCTGCTGTTGGTATTTTCGTTCCACTGGTGCGTCGTGGGCCATTTCCACATCGTCGTCACCGTCGTTGTTTTATCGTCGTATCTTGTCCTAGGCGGTGCCACCTTAGCCTTTAAAGCGCTCTCGAGGCGCTTACGGAGCAGCTGCGACCTACTTGGGACCAATTCATTTCGCGATCGCATATTACACTTCTCATACCGTACTCACGATGATGGACGTTACTGATTCCTTGATGATTACCGCTCTATTCCTTTCTATCTCCCTCTCCCTTTTCCTCTCACATTTGTGTACAAGAGAAAAGCGAGCAAAACACAAGGGTTTCGCAAATTCGACGACGACGTCGTCGTCGTCGTTACCGTATATTCTCTCCGTTTTCGGGCAACCACAAGGCATACGACTCGCTCGCTCGCTCGCTCTCTCTCTCTCTCTCTCTCTCTCGCTCTCGCTCTGGCACTCGACTCACTGCTTGTGCGATGTACGGCGCCCGCGCGCGCATATACACATACGCGATCCAGCACTCGCCGTCGTCGCGAAGTTCAAAGGCATCGACTCCTCGGCCAGAAGAGAACCCATTCGCTCGAATGCATAAGCCGTTCGCTTCTTCGTTAAGGCCTGTATGTGCGTATATGCGATTCGAGAAGGTGAAACCACCCGAGTTAGTTGTGCACGATGTGTGTATATAGGAAGAGCAAGAGTATATAGGTACGATTATATGGAGATAGGTGCGCGAGCGCAAAGCAAACGTCGAAATAAGTCAAACGAGGAACGCAAGCCATCCGCGCGAGTACGCGACCAAGAGCCAACTGCCGTATACGTTCGGTGCTGCTTATAATACTACTACACTATACCAGACTACCACTTCGCGGTGCCGTGTTCTCTGCTCCTGCCGCTGTGCTCTTCCATCCTTGTCAGTTGAACGGCTGCCGCCGCCGTGGCCCTGCTCGTGTATGCGAGTGTACGTGTGCGCTCGCGCGCTCTCTCTTTCTCTTGAATGCACATCTGCCCGTGCGGAGCGAGTGCATCGCGGCGTCTCGCTCGCACCTATAGGCGCCGCGTGCACACTCGCCTACTCCTCTTTCTTGTTTTCTCCCTCTTCACGTATACTCTATACCACCACCGTCGACACCGCCACCCGCCGCCCGTCGTCTAGATACACCAGGTTCCCTCTCTCTCTTTCTTTCTGGGCTGCTGCAGCTACTCGCGCCGCTCTTGGACTTATAGCGCCGTGAAAATTTCACCGTCTATCCTTTCTTCCTTCTTTCTTTCTTCTCCGCTGTGCCCCTTCTCTTTCTATATATTCTTTTGCCTTACGGATTCATTTTATTTTCTTTTTTCGTTTTTTCTCTCTTTCGCTCATTTCACATAGGTGTACGAGCATCGGTACTTACTCAGGCCTCGGAGCGCGGGCATTCCATAGTTTTCAGCGCGCTTATACGCACATATACATGTGTATATGAATGTGTACGTGTATGCGTGTAACGCATACATGAGGTGAGTGCGCTCTCGAATCAATTTCCACCGGCCGTCCTTGTTGGGCAACTCGCGGCTTGCTCGGCTGTCATGACAGAGAGACCGAGGGCGGCCAGCGAAGGAGGATAAAGGCGAGAGAGAGAGAGAGAGAGAGAGAGAGAGAGAGAGAGAGAGAGGGAGAGAGAGAGAGACAGGCAGATAGAGAGAGAGAGAGAGGAAAAAGAGACGGAGAAAAGAGAGGTGCAGGAATGAATGGCTCTCCCTTGGGCAAGTCGACGACAACTCCAACTGTGTATGTACCGTAAGTAGATGTGTACGTCGAGCGCTTATAGGTGCACTTATATATATATATATATATATATATATATATATATATATAATAGGGAGAAAAAACGAACGCACACACAGATGCGGAATTAACCGAGTCAGCTCGGAAACGCACGAGCGCGACTTCCCGCATTACAGCACTTCTTGAATAAAATTCCATTCCGTTTCTCCCTCTCTCTCTTTCTCTCTCTTTTCTGGCCTTATCTTCTCGCTCTTTCTATGTATATCGCTCTTTCTCTCTTTCTCCACGCTACCGCATAATGCACTTTGCCGCCGGGAATTCTAGGCTTTTTTTTTATTATGCAGTTTTATTTTTTTTTTCAACAGGAATTTCATGTTTTGAAAATTTTATAAAGCGATAGATCGTTAAAAGAATTTAATTTAACGAGAGACGCATTAATTATTTTTTAACAGAATTAGAGAGGAACGGAGATCACAGATTTGATCGAGTTTAATTCGATTAAAAAGTTGGTCGAAAGTATGTGAGAGGGAATCATCTAAATATCCACCAAATTCCAGAGTATGCGTGTCACGCTTTGATTAAAAAAATAAAAAGAAGGAAGTTGATAAAACTTTTCAATTATCGCGATTTAGAGTTTTCTTTTGCGTTTTATTTTTCTTTTCCTTCTAATTTTTCATGCAATAATTAAGACTTTTATTCATCGTTAAAATAAAAATTTAATATTCCACAATATTACACACACACACACACACACACACACACGCGCGCGCGCGCGCAACTCTGCCGTAGAAATATCTTACAAACGTTGTTAATTAAAATAAATGAACTTGAGAAAAAAAGCTTTTTCTGTATCTCCCTTTCTCTATTTTTTTGTCTTTTTTTAATGAAGGCAGAATGTTGTGCACTATCTCTGGGTTCTCTCTTTCTTTCGCATACTTTAGATTATTATTGCATTGCACTACTTTAGAAAAGCGCAACGCGCTTGATGCAACTGTACATCTTGCGTCTTATGCAATGCAATATTTCTCCCTTACATATATTTAAATCGACGGACGTGGATTATTTAAGAGGTAAACGTTGCTAAGAGCTTCAAGCTTTTAATGCTCAATCCACCTTAATTTCTCGTTATAATTAATTATGCTAATTATTCGTATCTCAATTCCCATGTGTCATTTTCATTGTATACTTTTAAATTAGCGCGATAAATTATCGCGATAACGCGCACTAAATATTTCTCTCTCTCTCTCTCTCTCTCTCTCTTTCTCTTTCTTTTTCTCTTTATTTCATTTAATCGATCGACGAACCAATTATAACGAAATCAAGCTATCAAATAAAAAGCATCGCATTCGATGTGCATGTGCCTGAAAATTCCAGAACGAGAAGAGAAAAAAAAGAGAATTAAAGAAATAACAGTGGGAAAATACGATAATTCCAAGGTTCCGAGTGTAAAAGCCTTCCATTATTAAGAGCGATAATAAATAGGTACACAAAAAAGAGAGAAAAAAAAGGATGAAAAAAATTCATCGAGCATTAAGACTTTGTGTCCCCAATTACTACGTATGCGTAACAAAATACCATCGAGACAAATTTTTCATACCCGTTATATACACTTGTACACAAATACAACGTGAATAAACTGCCGTTGAAACGGCCGTTTTAAGTCAAACATTTGCCCGCGGGATGATTTTTTAACGAAGAGAGAGTTTCCCAAACTCTGCGGGAAAACTGCCGCTGAGAAATAGAATAAATCCTTCTTCTTAGTAGAAGGCTAACCATTGGTGAGAAAAAAAGGAGCTGCCGCTTTGGCGATGGTCACGCGCCGGACCTTCCTTCTGCCTCGTTTTCTTTTTATCCCTTAAAGGTAAAGACGCACCGGCCATTCACGCGTTCACGTGCTCGTCTCCATCTTTTATATATATATATATATATATATATATGTATACGTGTACGAAAAGACCGACGGAAAGTCATTCGTTCATTCGTGAGTGGCGAGCGAACAGTACCCGCGTGCGGGTCTCAACCTGTAGCCATGGAAAAATCATTGCGACGATAATTTTTTTTCACCTACACCGGAATATTCACCGAATATTCGTCAATACAGTCTGTGCAAATTATGCGCCTCTAACGCTCACCGGTCGCATTTTCTTTTAGTGAAAAGAATTTCGGCTTTATTTTTCTTTCTCAAAAGCTCAATTTTTCTGCCTCCGCGCGCGCGCGCGTGCGTGCGTGCGTGCGTGCGTGCGTGCGTGCGTGCGTGCGTGTATAGATATATATATATATATATATATATATATATAGTGAATTAATCGACTTAGTGCCTTTAATTTTCTAAATAACTCGAATAGAAATAAAGATATTCGGGAAGCAAAAAAATTGCGATACTTTGTCCTAATAAAAAACGTATTACATTCCGCGCACAGGTATACGTATACCTATATGCATGTATACAACGTGTTGCTTTAGGCACTTAAAATATTCATAACACCGCATAACGGATACAGGGAAAAATTTAATAAATAAAAAATCTTGTTATGTTAAAATCGGTAAATTAATTACTATTTAATTAACAATAAATTAACAGTCGATCAGATTTCTTCGCGATCGAGTAGGCAAGCCTTGAGAAAAAAAAACAAAAATGGGCAGGGCTACTCCGCCGCCAATTTTAATTCTGCTCTTCTTATTTTCTCTCTTTACTCGAAACATCTACGAATTTATTACTACAATAAATGATTGTTTTAATGTTAAAACATTAATTAAAATTTAAATGTCATTATATGACGTAATAAATGGAAATCATTATTTACGTAAAAAATGTTTAAAAAATTCATTATTTTAATTTTTTTAATAATAACTCGGATAAAAGTGCTTTTTTAAATGAATTATAAAAATTATTCTACATTTCAATTTCATTCAATATTCAAATGTAATGAAAATTATAAATATTTTTTTTAAACTTTTAAATATCTATTGAATTTATTGAAATTAATTAATTTTATGTCTCTATATTTTGGAAAAATTTCAGTTGTCGACTACATTTATAATGCCATTATAATGTATAAATTCATAATTTATATTGTATGGGGTATAGATGAGGTTAGGTTGTATAAGTAAGTTTGCCGAATATTTTTTAGAAAAAAATATATATTTTTTTGAAAATTCCGAAGTAAATGACCATAATGTTTAACCTTAGATATCGATCGAACTTTTTCTTATACGATTTAATTACTTTCAAAAGTTTTTATTTATTATACTTTGGATTATAATTTAAAACATTAACAATTAAAGATGCAAAAAAATAAATTTTTTGTTTACATCCATGTACTTATCTCGGTAATTATAATTAATAGAAATAATTTTACTAAAATTTTATTTATATTCATTATTTATTTCATATGAATAATATGTGTTACAAGTTAATTTTATACTCAAATATGACGATGAAGATTTTTTTCAGCACAAATATCTTTTTGATGCATAACTTTTCTAATAAATTTTGAATACATTTTGATTTGATTTTAACACGCAAGTGTTTTACCATTTTCGAATAATTTTTTTATAGACAGTTAAGTATCTATGTATATACATATAAAAATTATTCGAAAATGATAGGACACTTGCGCATTGAAATCGTAAAAAATGAAGATATGATTTTCCACATGTAAATATACTTTCGACAAATTTTAAAAAAATTTTCCAAAAATTTTAGAACACTTACGTGATGAAATCGTAAAAAATGAAGATATGATTTTCCATGTGTATGTATATTTTATTGCATTATAATCTAAAACGTATTAAAAATCCAGGTTTTAAACATATTTTGTCACGCCACTTTACTACCTGTAATTTTTAACAGTCAAGCTTTTATCATATATTTTTTGTAACAATCATATTGATTTTTAATATTTTATAAACTTCTATTAATCTTAAGTAAAATTTTAAAATATGATTTTTGCAATTTTTTTCGTTAAATATTTTTTTAAATATTAATAATCTTTAAAATGTTTTATATAAAAAAATATTCTTATAGAACATCAGTTTTTGCAATAAATATATTAATGTGTTATTAATATTTCATTGCTTATAATTCGTAAAAAAATTCAATAGCAGTTTGAGGCAATTGCAATGTTGTAGTAAATACTGTTAAGGATTTTTAAAAGAGTTGCTTATATTCAGTTATCGCAATGAACCCCGTTTACAACACCAAAATTTAGCACCTGTCTAAGGTACTCGCATGATTGGCAATGTTGATAGACGCATTATCAACAAATTGTTGGGCAATGTTCATCTTTTAAATCACCGATTTCGCTTATGTACCTCTACGAGTGCACGCGCTATTTCATTAAGAGGGGAAAAATCTGCAAATATTTTAATCACTAATCAATTAAAATTAAGGGTCCCGAAATAGAAACGGGACATTAGCGAAGTTCGCCGATTAATTATTGCCCAAATCATTTTTTTTCAACTTACTCAAAAATAAGAAAGAAATTTTTTTTTTTTTTTTTTTTTTTTTTTTTTTTTTTTTTTTTTCTAAAAAATATTCGACAAAATTATTTACTATAAAATCTAACCTTATCTATACCCCTATCTATTATACAATATAAATTATGAATTTATACATTATAATGGCATTATAAATGTAGTCGACAATTGAAATTTTCCCAAAATATAAAGACATAAAATTAATTAATTTCAATAAATTCAATAGATATTCAAAAGTTTAAAAAAAATATTTATAATTTTCATTACATTTGAATATTGAATGAAATTGAAATGTAGAATAATTTTTATAATTCATTTAAAAAGCACTTTTATCCGAGTTATTATTATTAAAAAAATTAAAATAATGAATTTTTTAAACATTTTTTACGTAAATAATGATTTCCATTTATTACGTTATATAATGACATTTAAATTTTAATTAATGTTTTAACATTAACACAATCATTTATTGTAGTAATAAATTCTTAGATGTTTCGAGTAAAGAGAGAAAATAAGAAGAGCAGAATTAAAATTATTGGCGGAGTGGAGAGAAACAATACGCATATCGATATATATTTGAAAATCTTAAGCCAATTTTTGTTTCTTTTTCTCAATGCTTGCCTACTCGATCGCGCAAAAATCTGATTGACTGTTAATTTATTGTTATTTAAATAGTAACTAATTCACCGATTTCAGCGTAACAAGATTTTTTATTTATAAAACTTCTCCCTGCATCCGTTATGCGGTGTTATGAATGTTTTAAGTGTCTAAAGAGACACACTGTATATGCGGAAGAAAGGTATGTATATAAAAGGAAATTGTCGTCGTACACGTAAAAGTCGCAGCGTTATCTTTAACCTCGACAAATATTTGGGGCTGGCTCGCGGAGCTGTAAAAAGCACCGCGGACTTGCTGCACACGCAAAAGTACTATACATCTATAAACATATGTATATATGTATGTATGTATGAATGAATTAATGAATGTATGTATGTATGTATGTATGTATGTATGTATGTATATATGTATGTATGTATGGTCGCGATCGATTCAATTGCTCGCACGAATCGCGTGTGCGGCTGATTTTAACGTTGCATATATATATACACATACGTATATATATGTACACGTACACTTGGACGCTATGCGATATACGAGTCTCGTCGATGCTCGTCGAGCGAGACAAGGACGACGACGACGTTTGCCGATTACACTTGGGATTACTGGACTATGGCACGCAAAATTGAAAGTTTTATGGGAGTTCCGAATGAGGAGGTTGGATATATCTATGCACATATATGTATCCTATTGTTGAGTTGAGTTTTTTCCAAGCGAGTTTTTTTCTTTCTTTATTATTTTCTTATTAACACCGCACGGAAGCCGAATTGTCATTTGTGTGAGCGTCTATCGAGAATTGATATTTAACGTATGAGGGACTTTTGAATGAAAATTTCTTTGAATGTTATTTTTCATTTCGGTAGTTGATGCGGAATTGAGTAAAATTTTTTTGTTCTTTGTTTTGTTTTGAATTTATTTATACATCGCGTTTTATTGTATAATTGTACCTGTTCCTGTTATACAAAGGGAAAACTTTTTTGCTCGGCGTGTACATCGTGATAGAAGTGTTAGATATACGAGTATCGATATTGTGTCGGAGGAATTTACATAACGCAATGAGCGAGAGCTTTAAATTTTCTTTTAAAAATATCGCTCAAGAATAACGAGCAATGTTTATTTTAAAATTTTTCAAGAAATAACAAAAATAATGCTTTAAAATAGTAAATTATTTGATAAACTTTTTATTGATTTTTAAGAAGTATTAATTATACTTTATTATAGTCTCTTTTATACAATTTTTCAATAATTGACAATTTTTTGTCATTGCATAAAATCAAATGAACTCAACATAAAATTTCTTTTATATGCTATTTGCAAATTTGTTTACATTATACATATGCAACACATTAAAACGTATCATTTATTTCAAGGTTACTTAAATAAATAACTATCTTATTATTGAAAAAATTAACAACTTTTCTACCTTCGATCTTGTTAACCCTGTCATAAAATGCAAAAAGACAAAAATTTACTTTGCGTTTCCACGAACACAATGTAATCGGCACTAAATTACGTACCGAATTTCAAAGAGTTTAAGCCGAATGCGTTTTACTGATTAACATCGAAACTGCATCGCATCCGATTGTTCTCGTAACATCGTCGACATGAAAAGAGAACGTATTACATTATGTAGGTAACGCGATATAACATTTAAATAGTACATATAACCAACGTATTTAAGACGAGATATTTTTAAAATAATTGTCGCTTCTCGATTTAATTGTGATGAAAGTTTATTGAAAATTTATGCAATGCGTCGATTAATTGAAAAATAAAGTTGATTTTTATGAGCAATTGATTTTGAAAACTTGTTTGTTCGAATTAAATGACTTAATATTTCAAAAGTTGAAAAAATTAAGTTTGAATTCTTATTGAAGAAGAATACGAAAATTTTGAGCGACATTATTGCCAATAAATTTAATAGCGCATGGATCGATATTTATAACAAGAAAATTCAATTTTACATTTTAAATCAATGATTTTTTAATCTATCGTACAATTTCACAGTTATAATTTTCAATGGATTTAACGATATTTACTATTAAATCATTAAAAACAGTCGATAGTAATTAAAAAAAAAAAAAAAAAAAAAAAAAAAAAAATTTCAAAGAAAAATAATCCAGCGATAACAATAACGACCAATTACAATTGTACGTAATTTAAAAAAAAAAAAAAAAGATGGTATATAAAAAGAAATTTGAGTTTTAAATGGATTTAAAACAAATCGATCGAGCAAACTATATCTAGCAGCTTAGGATGATAGGCGGAATTTGCACAGTACGTTAACGGTACAAAGGCGCAAAATGCCTGGCAAACTTATCGTCGTCTTAGCGGACCGATGATAATTTAACAAGCTAATCCTTCGAAACGCATAACATGGAACACGGAACGCGGAAGCGACTCATCGCATCTTTTCTAATCTAATTTTTTCCTTTTCGAATTTTTTTTTGCGCATTGCAAATACCTTCGATTCGTTTGTCGGAGAAAGCCAAACATTTTTATTTCTCTTAGATATTTCTTTTCTATTTCGTTGAATTATTTTTGAATAAAAAAAAAAAAAAAAAAAAAAAAGAACATGTATAACGAGTTTCAAAGTCGATAAGGAAACGTTATTTTATGGCTCATTTCTTTACTTTCAACGCTTAATATTTATTTATGAAACGAGACGATAAAGGAAGAATACAAATGGTTTAATTTAACGTTTGATAAACGCGCGAGCAACGACATCTATTGTGCCTTGTTCGAGGCTCAGTTATCTCGGCTTGCTCAGCTGCTAAAACCGATTACTATATTTAAATATATTATTCCAATATTACATATATATATATATATATATATATATAAAGTTTCCACATTTTTTAGATATACGACTTAATTATCAAAATATTATGTTATGAATTTAGGAGCAAATTTCAATAGTTTATTGTTTTTTTTAATCTAATCTTTTAAGCGCACAGTTAAATGATTAATAATAATTGAAATCGATAAAAAAAAGTAATTTTAATGATAAATAATAAATTTTAATTTAAAGAATAAAGTTTAAATCATAAGAATATTTTAAAAAATGAGTCAATGCTTCATTGAAAGTACTCAGAATAAAATATTAAAAGATATTGATGAATGATTTATCCTTGCGTAAAAAATATTATTTTAAAATTTCAATTTGAATTTAAGTAATAAACAATTTAAATCAATTTGATATTATTTCAAAATAAAAATTTCATCAGATGAGTAGAACACTGATAGTTTACGATAAACTTTCATAGCGATTTATATATAACAGCCGTAATTAATTAAACATGAAATCGAACCCTTCTCTAAACGACCGACAATCGATTCCCCAAAAAAAAGGAAAAAGAAAAACATAAATAGAAGCCGCAGAAGATGGACCAAAACGTTTTTGGCAAGCAATCCATGAATAATTCCATTTCCGGTCCGCGCACGATATCAGCTCAGCGCTCAGCGAAAAAGACAAAAAAACGAAGGTAACGTCGCATCAAAGCTCGAAAAATCAAAGCTGACCTCTCTCTCCTTGCTCGTATCGCAAACAACTCTACGGAATCGTAAAATCGATCTACTGCCCAAGGCGATGATTTTCTTTCTCTTTCTCTCTTTGAAGAAACGACGAAAATAAAGAAGAAAGAGAAGAGAAAAAAAGATGAAAAAAGAAAAATATTTTAAAATAACAGGGACTTATTCAAGCATTCTGGCTCACCTGCCGCTTCCCTTTCTCTCTCTCTCTCTCTCTCTCTCTCTCTCTCTGCCTCGATTTGAAAGCGTCAGCCGCCGTTCGTGACATCTGCAATGCAATCTCGATTTCGTTGAGCTTTGTGTCTGTGCACGTATATATACGCATATCCATTTATACAAACACGTATACATGTTTACGGTGTGTATATACATAAACACGCGAACACGGTAACACTCTTTCATTTTCGTAGACTTTGTACAGTATTCGTTGCCGATCGTTACCAATCACGCATAGATGATTGCGCGTGCGTGCACTTTATGGGTATATATATATATATATACCAGGTGTACAAGTATGAAATGCGGATTTTAGACAACAGATGGTGTACCAATCCAGTTTAAGCTGTTATGATTTGACACTGCGCCATTTTTTTGTGTCATCAACAAGTTCAGACGCGCATTAGTGATAGACTGAAAAAGTGTGTGCATCGTGTTGTATTGTTGTGTTTAATATGTCAAAATTTATACCGAACAAAGAGCATTCGCAGACAGCATTAATTTTTTGTTTTCATTTGAAGAAAACTGCTGCTGAATCCAATCGGTTACTACAAGAAGCTTATGGTGAACATGCTTCATCGCAAGATACGTGTGAACGATGTTTTCAGCGTTTCAAAAAAGGTGACTTCGACGCTACAGACAAGGAACATGGAAAACCGCCAAAAAAATTCGAAGATATGGGTTAGCAAGTATTGTTGGACGAAGATGATTCGCAAACACAAAAACATCTCGCACAGTAATCAGGAGTTTCCCAACAAGCTGTTTCCAATCGTCTACAAGCGATGGGGAAAATTCAGAAGAGCGGTAGATGGGTACCACATGAGTTGAATGACAGGCAACTGGAAAATCGCAAAATCACATGCAAAATTTTGCTCGCTCGGTACAAAAGGAAGTCGTTTTTGCATCGAATAGTAACGGGGAATGAAAAGTGGATTTATTTTTAAAATCCCAAACGCAAGAAATCATGGGTAGACCCAGGAGCACCATCTACATCGACCGCAAGACGAAATCGTTTTGGCAGAAAGACGATGCTCTGTGTTTGGTGGGACCAGAGGGACGTGGTCTATTATGAGCTATTGAAACCTGGGAAAACGGTTAATACTACACGTTACCAACAACAATTAACCGATTTAAACCGTTTGCTGCTTGAAAAAAAGGCCAGAATACCAAAAGAGGCAACACAAAGTAATTTTTCTCTATAACAATGCTCCATCACATACGGCAAAACCGGTTCGCGACACATTGGAAGAACTCAACTGGGAAGTTCTGCCTCATGCGGCTTACTCACCAGATTTCGCTCCTTCTGATTACCACTTGTTTGCATCGATGGGTCACGCACTTACTGAGCAGCGCTTTGATTCCTATCAAGATGTCAAAAAATGGCTCGATGAATGGTTTGCGGCAAAAGGGGAAGATTTCTACCGGCGCGGTGTTCAAAAATTGCCCGAAAGATGGGAAAAATGTATAAAAAACGATGGAGCATACTTTGAATAAAGCACTTTTTATTATTCTACCAAATTTAACGTGTTATTTTTTCTTGTAAAATCCGTATTTCATACTTGTACACCTGGTATATATATAACGCACCTCTCAACTCAACCATGAAAATTAATCAAGCATCGGAGAATTTTGCGCGATTTATAAGATAATATGCGCTTCGCGTTGTTTGCTCTTTACTCAAAAACGTAGCACATTTCTCGATTGGCTCGTGGCTCGAACGCGTAATTCTTCTTTATATGACTTCGATGTGTATGATGTGTGATTATATATTTTTTTTTATTTTTTTTTTCTTCCTATTTTTCAGTTTTGGGTTTGGCTTGTCGGCATTTTTTTGGAGTTCGAGTTAGCGCAGGTTGAATTTTAAATTTTTGGTGAAAAGATAGAGAGAGAGAGACAGAGAGAGAGAGAGAGAGAGAGAGAGAGAGAAGCGAGAAAGACGGAAGGAGAGAAAATGAACGAGCTATGATATGAGTATCGGGAATTGAAAATGTTTGTATCATTGCCGATTGATCGTCGAGATGTTTTATTTATAATCGATGATGCATGTGGTTTGTCTATTTTCGTCCAAACGAAATAAATAACAACTTAACGATTTAGTCATTGTTCTTCTATTATTGTTATTTTAAAAATTATTCATTACCGATAAAAAATTAATGAAGCTCGGCGATATTTCCATTGAAACAATTAGTTTTTTTAAATGATTTTAAACATTGATTACATCGGTATTCAATATATTTATTACAAAATCAAGATATACTATCGAGCAAGATTACCATACAATAGATATTAAAACTTGTTAAATTAAGCCATTGAATCGATATGGAATATTATATTAAAGCACAACGAGCAGTCGATCATTCGAAATTAATATATTAAGGACGCATTGGATAATAGAATCGATTTCATTCTATGACATCAGTTTATCCGATCATGAAAATTATAACTTAAACAAGTGAATAATGCTTAATTTTACATCGTGGAAAATTTTTAATATATATATATATATATATATATATATATTACGATATTAAAAAAAAATTGCCCGTAACTCTTAAACTCTGTATACATCTATACGGCTACATATCGGTTAGTCGTTATCGTCTTTGAACTTGAAATTCTAAAGTAAAGCGCTACTTTGTCGAGGGACAAGTTGAAAGAAAATTGTACGTTAGTTGGCGCGAATCGGCATCGTATATACTTACACATACTTACATATATAAAGAATGAGCTAAATAATAAAAAACCATAATAACTCGTTTTCTTCAATGATTTATATACATACGCGCGCGCGCGCGTGTGGGTGTGTATGCGATGGATACGCCGCGACTCTACCGGTTTTATATCGATTTATTCTATTCCTCTTATTTTTTATACAGCGTCATTCATGTAATGCTCAAACAGCATATTCGCCAACGACTTTGCGCCAGATTTATACGACGACGCAATTTGCTCTTTAAAAGAGACGAGAATGAAAAAAAAAGAGACAAAGTAAGCTGGTGTTGCAAGGGCATATAGTAAATTCTAATTGGGTTACCTTGGATACCGTCCGCGTAAACATGAAAATATAATCGTTGAAAATTGGAATCCAGCTGACGCTTAATGACCATAAATCATAAAAGTGTGTTCGTTGAATGAACAGCGTTTCGCCCTTTTTTTATACAGTTTTCCTTTTTTTATACAGTTTTATCTTCAATAAGCAAAAATTGTTTTGATACGAGGTTTATTTATTAAAAAAAAATCGGTTATGCACAAAATTCCGCGCGAACTTGAGATTTTCGTATATGGAAACAATATATAATCGTTCGAGTTATGTTACATAGTTATAACACATAGTCAGTACAATATGTGTGTACAAAGAAGAAGAAGAAAAAAAAGCTAAAATGACGAATCAGACTTTTTTATCGATTAAATGTCAACGGTAATCTTTTCTATCAGATCGTCAAGCCGTGATAGAAAAATTGATGCGTCGGTTTTGTTTCGTTTTTATTTGTAAACCGTCCCACATACACACACGCGCACACGCGCGCGTGCGCGCACACAGACACACACACACACACACACACAATATTGTTTCGTTATTTGCGAAGTAAAAGAGACAATGCAAATAAAAGTAAAAAATGTTGTACACGCCACGATAATGATTTTTGATTATTTTTTTACACGATTGCTCGATATATCGAGTTAATTAATATCGTTTGTTTCGTGCGTTATTTATAAACCTTTTAAAACTATATCACGATAATCCTAAATACACTTATGATTGAATGGCTTTGATAATGTACATAATCACAATAAGTTTTTTCTTTTCTCTTGTAATACTGAGCACTTCACAGTTTTAAATTACTTTTATCAAAATTTTTGTAAACAATTATTTGATCAAATCAAATTACATTCAAGTTTTAGTAGCTTCGTGATTTATTGTAATTTATAAAAACCCCATAATTTTTTATTAACATTACTTTTAATAGAAAGAAAAGGTTGAATAATTTCAATACGTAAAAATGAATTACTTAAATCCTTTTAAAGTTTTTTAATTTAAAATTATTAACGCATAAATGCATTTTAAAATAATTGAATTTCAAACGCTATGATTATCTAAAAAACGACGTTACTCTACATGTAATAAACGATTACATTTTTTTTAAAGTCAAGGCGATCTTTAAAAGATTTAGAAGCATTTTAAAGAAAATTAATGATAATCCGTGCAATAAACAAAATAACAATAGAAAAAGTAAGTCTAGAACACAAACAAAATAAAAGCAATAAACACCTACAGTACAAACTCTTAATGCTTTCTATCTCGAAACGCATGTATCATTTTCGTCAAAATGAAATTGCAACTTTTAAAAATGTCGCGCCCCGTATGTATACATTAAACTCGCGGGACACCTTGGAAAGAGAAAAATTCCTTTACTAGTGACGAAAAAAAAAAAAAAAAAAAAAAAAAAAAAAAATCACAATTATCGATATACCAGCGTTAAGAAGTGGAGAGGTGAGGAGGTGGAGAAACATATACAAGAGCGGTTCACTTATGACAATTGTGAACATAGTACGTGTGTATATATATTTGGACGTAAAAGGGTCATGATTTGATGGGCAGTTTTCTTTCTTTCTTTCTCTCTCTTTTTCTCTCTCTCTCTCTCTCTCTCTCTCTCTCTCTCTCTTCTTGCGGGCATCCAATATTCATAAAACTCGGGGGTGGGAGGCGCAAGCGTATACGTGTGTACGTCTGTACGAAGCTTTCGCTTTCTTTTCCAATCGTCCTCGTTTATGAGTTTTAAACGCGCGCGTGTTCGTCGCAGGACCGTCCTTACTGTCAGTCTTTATTACTCGAACGTGCGCGCCTTTTCTTCTTACGTTACTCTTTGTTTGAACTCGTCCTCGATCGCTTTTTCATCTCCTCTTTTTTCTCTCTATCTCTCTCTCTCTCTCTCTCTCTCTCTCTCTTTCTATCAGCATGTCCGTACGATTTCGCGCGCTACTCGCCGCGATTTTCGCGGTTCGATCGTTTCTGCTGCCGCTGCTGTTTCTCATCGGTTCGGCTTCTTCCCAGGCGCCCGTCACCTTGTGTCAGTGAGCTTTGGCTTTTGTTCGCGCCTTTCTTTTCTCTTTTACATTTACTTTTTTTTTTTTTTTTTTTCTATGCATATATTTCTATATTGGCAAGTTAATTTTTTGTTCTTCAACGATGTGCGTCATTGACTAATGGACGCGAAAGATCTCTCATATATATGTGCTGTATTTTTAATTTTTTTTATATTCCACAGTGCTGGTTGTGGAGCAGCCGGACGCGGAAATTTTGAGCAGCATCAACAATGTCGTCTCCAATGCGGAAAATGAATTTGGGGCGAATCTTATAAAAATGGATGTTCAGACCGTACAAGTCGATCGCGAATACGTTGACGAAAATTATGAAAAAGGTATAGTGCATCGAGTGAGCTAAGCGTTTTTTTTTTTTTTTTTTTAAGTAAATAATTATTTTATGATTAAATAAATTTCAAGAATATAATAGGAATATAAATTTTACTTTGAAATAGTTTAAAGTTTATAAAAAGACTTTGAATAAAAATAAAGATAAATTAAGGAAACGCTCGCAATTTATTCATATGAGCTTAAGAATAAATAAATAAAACGTTGCAGTGTGCGCTCAATTGTACAAAGGAATAACGATGATCCTGGACATGACGTGGACCGGATGGGACAAGCTGCGCGATTTAGCACGCGACTTTGGGATAATCTACAAACGCGGCGACACGACCATCAGCGCTTACGTCCAGGCCCTCGACGACATTCTCATGTACAAGAATACGACCGATGCCGCCCTTATCTTTGAGAACGAAAAGGGTCGGTGTTATAAGGCTGTGTATTTATGTATGTGTGTTTTTTGTCTAGCGTCTCTTGCTTAAAAGAAGAGAGCGACGACAAGGAGGATTCGATTCGATGCTTCATCGATTTGCGGTCGGAAATTTGACAATTTATTTTTTAATTTTCTTTTTTTATTTATTTTTTGCAATTTGACGGATGGTAAATTGATTTAATTTTATTTTTAATAAGCTTATGCGCTATGCTGTTAAAATGCATGTGACTTTAATTAATTAATTAATTAATTTATTAATTCATTCATTTATTTATTTATTTATTTAAGAGCAAGGAAAGTATATCATAATGTATAACCAAGGCATTATTTTCTTTCTTTCACTTTTTGCTTATCGATCGCGATAGTATTAATAATAAACAACACTTACATTCTAATAATTTACACCTTTAATTGCAGATTATAAGAAATATGATTAGAGTCTAATATTTAGATCAAGATTATCGATCGAGTTACAAAAAAAAAAAAAATAAATAAATAAATAAAACAATTCATTTGATAGTTCAAACTATTTTAATATAAATTGTCATTTTTTAAATCTTCTCTATTTCGTATAAAATGTATATATCACGACTTGGAATTTATTCGAAACTTTAAATATTACAATACATGCAAACACATTATAACAAATAAATAATTTAAATAACTCCCCACCAAAACACATAACAAACCAAAAACATAAAATTTTCGGCGGGTTAAAGATTTAGTAAAATAATATATGTATGTATGTATGTATGTGTATATATATATGTATATACAGATATATATATGCATCCCAATCGTGAAATTTGAATAAGCCGACAAAGAAGTTTCATGAAACACGCTAAATAATCGATTCCTTTGACAAAGATAATATAATGATTTGTGATATTGCGCGCGCTTCGATTTTCCCTCCCCTATTATTAACTACGATTCCGTCAATATTACGTACATACAATTTAACATCGATTCACGTACAAACGATATACATACACATACATATATTTGCGTAAATTTATTTTCTTAAAAATCTTTTATTTCTTTCACGTCTCTTCTATAGAACTGAATCAAACTCTGTATTACCTGATCGGAAATTCCATAATCCGGCTGGTGGTAATCGACTATCTCTCGCCGCAAACGGTCGAGCGAATCGGCAACATGAGGCCTTTGCCATCTTACTACACCATTTACGCCAAGACCAAGCAGATGGAGGAACTTTTCAAGACGGTGAGGCTACATCGTAATTATTCATCCTTGTCTTTCCTTCGTGATTCGTTGTTAGCGATTTACTCCGAGCAGAAAAAAAAAAAAAAAAAAAAAAAAAAAAAAAAAAAAAAAAAAACAGGAAAAACAATAAAAATAAGCAGAAATTGTAACGGTCGCAGTAGCGTGGCTTTTGTATATTTTACGAGAGAATGTTTTTTCTCTTTTATTTTTTGTCATTTATCATTTTTATTTTTCTACAATAGTTTTGTATAAATATGTCGTGGCTTTGCGCGTTCGGTCAAACAATTATACGATAATATGTTTCTAATAGATTATAACAGTCGTACGGTATTTTTTCTCGTTTCATTGTTTATATAGCCAATATGCATATCTTCTTAGTCTTTGATTTAAATTAAAGAGGTTAAAAATTTATTTGCGATGTTAAATTTTATAATCATGAAAATGTCAAAGCCAAGGAGTCGCGCACATATCGAAACGTTCCTTTCTCAAATTATCAAGTATCCGTCATCAAATATTTCAATTTCAATTTATTTCATCGTTTTTATATACTCGTATTATGCATTATTTAGTATTATTTAACGAATTTTTAAGCGACATTTTATCGGGATAAAGTTCAACAGCACCTCGAAATAAATAATAAATTGAGAGAGAGAGAGAGAGAGAGAGGGAGAGAGAGAAAGTTTATTTTCTTACGCATCGTCGATCGATTAATTTCGCGGCGGTGGAGGATAAATTACGATGAGGCATCGGGATGAAATTTATTTTAGGCCCTCGACGGTGGTCTGGTCAAACGTGACGGCGTCTGGCATTTGGTTTTTACCGACAACAATTACAACGATTTTTCATACTTCAAAGAGCCTTCCACGCTCAACGTTACCATCAACGTTCTTACGATGAAGGAGGAGGTTTGCTGTCACCTTATGTACACCAATGCACCTTGCGATTGTCCGCCGAATTTTCAAGTGAGCTTCCTTTCAAAGTTTGAAAAATGTAAATTTAATAGCGACAAATAAAAAATAGTGAAATTTCGTTCGATCATTTAATGCTTACAGCTTTTCGATCATTATTTTCGTCGGCTCGTCAATCTCATCGTCGAAATACTGAGCGAATTGCAGTCGGCGAATCTATTGCAAGAGCCGCAATCGGGCCATTGCAACTCGAAAAATTTGTCCGGTGCACCGGTTAACGCAACGCTCTCCGATTTCGACAAGAAATTACTCGCCGTAAGTAAAAACAAGAATCTCGACTGCAAGATATTGCTCGCACCTTTTTTGTCGCAAGCGTTATATCGATCTATACTTTGTTTTCTTTAAAACCTCCTTCTCCCATCGCCCGCCGCGCCGTAGAAAATATCTAAAAACGATACGTTCGAGTACGTGGAGAAACGTACGCTGATAACTTACCGAGCGGCCGCAGATCTTCGCGTGTTGAGCAACGGACAGCTGATGCTCAACGGCACGTGGAGTCGCGAAACCGGAATTCAAGCCTTGCCAAACCGAACCATCCAAGCCGCTCGAAGATACTTTAGAATCGGCACTACCGAGGTAAAACGATTTAAATTGCGTATTTGAATTATCTTGAATTAATTTAACGCGCACTTTAAATTAGTTTATTTTAAATTTATCGTTTATAGTACTATATATTTATTTATTTATTTATTTATTTATTTATTTATTTATTTATTTATTTATTTATTTATTTATTAGGCCGTACCTTGGACTATAAAAAAGAAGGACGAAAACAATCGGTACGTGAAAAATCTCGACGGAAGTTTCGTATGGGAAGGTTACTGCATCGAGCTCATTAAAAAATTGGCCACCATGATGGAATTTGATTACGATCTCGTGATACCCGAAGACGGTGAATTCGGCCAGAAAGTCAACGGTGTTTGGAACGGTTTAGTCGGTGATTTGGCCAAAGGGGTAACTTTTTATCAAAAAACATATAAATAGTTTTTTTCATTTCTAAAATAATAATAATAAAAAATTGTCGAAGAGAATTGTTAAAATTTTATCGTCAAATTGTAATGCATTAAAAAAGATAATCGACGTGTAATTACAGAAATTCGTGTATGCAAAAAGGCTCAAATGCGTTTTGCGACGTTTCTTTTTTTTTATAAGTGAATGTTTTTTTTTTTTCTTCTCTTTTTGTTAATTGTTAGCAAACCGACATCGCGGTTGGCGCTCTTACGATGACATCAGAACGAGAGGAAGTCATTGACTTTGTAGCTCCGTACTTTGAGCAATCAGGCATATTGATCGGTAATTTAACTTGTTTCATTATTTATCCCGATGTAATACTTTATAATTCTTACCTTAAGTGTATATCGTATTATATTTATTAAAATTGCACGATTGCTTTATTTCATCGTAAATTGTCATTTTATATCGTTGAATTCAATAGTTAAACAATTAAATTTATCAATTATATTAAAAATTATCTCATTCGCGTGTTTGCTTCTTTTTCTACAATTGAATTTAAACAATCGATGGATAATGTTGAAAAATTATATTCTATGAAGTAATGAGAAAACCAGTCCGCAAAGCGTCTCTATTCAAGTTCATGACCGTTTTGAGACTCGAAGTTTGGCTGAGTATAGTCGGGGCACTCACGCTTACCGGAATTATGATTTGGCTCCTCGACAAATATTCACCCTACAGCGCTCGAAATAACAAGCACATGTATCCTTATCCATGTAGGTAAGCATTGCCAAAGTTCTCGCATACGTAAATATCCTCGAGATAATGTTTAAAGGAACAAGACGCCTTTTAAAAATTTAACTTTTATTACTGGAAAAAGAGAAAAAGAAGAAGAAGAAAAAGAAATAGAAGAAAAGAGAGAAGTTTAATTAACATAAATTTTAATGAATAATAAATAAACTTATATATTTGAGAAGAGAAAAAAAAACAAAAAAAAACAAATAACAGCATTTAATAAACGTATTGATTACAGAGAATTCACCCTAAAGGAAAGTTTCTGGTTCGCCCTAACCTCGTTTACGCCTCAGGGTGGTGGCGAAGCACCAAAAGCACTATCGAGCCGCACACTCGTTGCCGCATACTGGCTTTTCGTCGTTCTGATGCTCGCTACATTCACCGCAAATCTCGCTGCTTTTCTCACCGTTGAGAGAATGCAGGTAAGAGAGAGAGAGAGAGAGAGAGAGAGAGAAACTTATCCATGAATTGCGTTACTGCTCCTAACGAACGTTTACCCGCTTTGAGCGAGTGTTTGCGGTAAACGCGTTTTACAGGAGGCCAATGGTTTTAGATGTTTGAATTAAACATTTTTATTGAACCTTATTTATATTACAAAAATTTCTTCTTATAATTTTATTTATTTATTTCGTTAATTAATTTATCGACATTATTTTTTAATAATTTAAGCTTATTTATTAACTGTTTACGTATAAATTTATGATTTTCATAAAGACAATAAGGACAATATTATTTAATGTTATTCAAAAAAATTATAATAAATTTAATTAAATAATGACAATGAGCTTTAAATTTTTAATAAAAAGAAGAAAATTCTAAAATGTTACAGTCACCGGTACAATCTCTTGAGCAATTGGCGCGTCAATCGCGTATAAACTATACGGTACTCGATAACTCGACAATACATCAGTACTTTAAAAATATGAAAATGGCCGAGGAAAAGCTTTATCAGTGAGTGCAACCGATTTACATAATTAATCGAGCGTTTTACCCAATACCGAGCAAAGCGCATCGATTTCTTTTAGCCTCTTTTTATTTTGTTGTTTATTTATTTATTTATTTATTTATTTATTTATTTATTTATTTATTTTTTTTTTATTAATCGTCTTTCGCGTCGCGTCGCCAGGGTCTGGAAGGAAATAACGTTAAACAGCACGAGCGATCAAGTGGAGTATAGGGTTTGGGATTATCCGATAAAAGAGCAATACGGACACATTCTACAAGCGATAACCCAAGTGGGCCCGGTTAAAACGATCGAGGAAGGTTTTCAAAAGGTATGCGATTCGTTCGCTTATATTAATTACCAGTGATAAGTTATTTAAACAATGAAAAATTTCAATCGCATAGGTATTGGACAGCGAGAACGCGGAATTCGCATTTATTCATGATTCATCGGAGATAAAGTACAAAGTTACGCAAAATTGTAATCTCACCGAAGTCGGCGAGGTTTTCGCCGAGCAGCCTTACGCCATTGCCGTACAACAAGGCAGTCACCTGCAAGAGGAGATCAGTAGGAGGTATTACGAGGCATTTTCTCTCTCTCTCTCTCTCTTGCCGTTGCACACCTTTTTTTTTTTTTTTTTTTTTTGTTGTTTCTTTCAACATCGTTCTGGTTTTCCTCGCCACCCCCCCTCCCCCTTCCGACCCTTACGTCGGTTGTAGTTACTCAATCGACCGACTGATACAATTAAACTTTATGCATTGTACTGCTTTCTAGAATTCTCGATCTCCAAAAAGATCGTTATTTTGAGTCTTTGAGCTCGGAATATTGGAATCAATCTTTGAAGGGTAGCTGCCCCAATGCAGACGATAACGAGGGTATAACTTTGGAAAGCTTAGGTAAGATGAATATTTTTTTAGAATTATTAAAAATTATAAATTACGATGAATTATTTAAGAAACATTTTTTTGCCAACTGAACCTTACCGAGGCAATATTTCTTTTTCTTTCCATTTTTTTTTTTTTTTTTTTTTTTTTAAGAAATTATTCATATAATTTATAATTGTTCTAAAAAAAAAAAAAAAAAAAAAAAAATTTAAACAAGACAAAAAGTCCTTTTTCACTTACGATTTGCAAATCTACTTTTTGTAGCTTAAAAATAACCTTAACAGCACTCGCCGATTCGAAATAATAAAACTTTCTTTAAAAATCCACACAGGCGGTGTCTTCATAGCAACTCTATTCGGCTTAGCTTTGGCAATGGTAACATTAGCTGGCGAGGTGATTTATTACAGGCGACGAAATGCTCAACAAGGCGAGGCCCAAAAGACCCGCGAATCGAAGAGTCGAGATAACGAGAAGGAGCAAATAATTATTCAAAAGCTCGCAGCAAAGTTACAACTGAAACCCGCCCCACCTGTATCCTTCGATGGAAAGCCACTCGGACCTAAACCACGAGTATCCCACATATCGGTTTATCCACGACCTTTTCCGTTCAAAGAATGAACGCTTATATTATTATTCTTTATTTTTTACACGCACCACTTTATTGGTATCGGCAATAATTAAACGCGTATGGGTTAATTTAAAAATTAACTATTCAAATGTTAATTTTATTTATTTAATTTATCTTGTTAATATTTATTTTTTATCTTTTATCACCTAAGATGTACATATGTGTAACTTATTAAAATTATGTAGATTGGTAATAAAATATTATGCATTTTTAAAATTTCTTTACGTCTGTTTTTTATTTTCTCTCATATCTTTTTTTTTTTATAATAAAATTCACATGTTTATTTTTTATAAATGTTTAAATATTTGCTTTCAAAATTATAAAATTTTATTTTATTCGTTTATTTAATCAAATAAGCGATTTTTTTTCCATCAAAGATATTGTTTTGAAAAACTAAATGAAATACACGGTTTGAATAATAATTACGCAATCTTAAAGCCATTATATAGTACTATGCATCCGACTTCCGTCGATCGACGTCGTTTTTATGAACTACCAAAAAGACCGGAGCTCTATCAAAGAGAGCTACAGCCAGTTACAGCTAGCTACAGCTTTATCTCGCTTTATCCGTTAGGCGGTGAGAAAGACGTTGAAAAGAAAAAAAATGATTCGAATTTCCAGTGTCACGCCTTTACCACGAAATCGTTGTAACGTGTGAGAAGCCAGTAATTTTTTTTTTCTTTGTCTGAAATACTTTCACCGAGCAATATTCACGTAGAAAAATTATATTTTGATAACGATGGTGAAATGAAGAAACATCAATTTGTTAATACATTTAAATTTCTAAAATTCTTTACTAAAATTACTTTTCTTTTTCAGCGATTAAGTGTCGTATCATCAAAGGAGCACGATTTAGAGAAAAAAATTATTGCTTTATCAACACCTCGGTAAAAGTGTACATTACTCTGTTACCGAACTTTCTGAACACTCGAAGCGAAACGATCTTGTGGTATCTCCGGGAGATTATGCGATCAAGAATTGGACGAACGTTTCTAGTGAGCGGCATTAGAAGTAAGAGACACAACGATTAATCGCATAGGAGGGGAAGCCCCTCATATAGCTGGTAACGTGTTGCGCGTTGCTGAGTCAATATAAAGCCGTAAATTCAAGACGACCGAGAGTCATTTAATTTAATGCGAGAAAGTAATGAACATTAATAAGCTGATTATTTCTTAAAATGGCGAGGCCTAAGGTAAGCGTTCATATCAACGTTGAATATTCAATCGTTTTATTTAAAAAAGAAATTACCTGTACCTATTAACTTGTACCTATCAATCCTATAACTTGTTTTTCTGTACAAATTAATTAATGCGAATAATCATCTACCGTTTACAGATTATTATTGCCTTGTTGGGAACTTTGATTCCGCTTGTCGTTGCCAAGTTTCCTTTTGATGAGCATTTCAAGACCTTCGGTATCAACGATGATAGAAGCAATGGTCGCAAACCTTGGTTTACGGGCAATTACGCCAGCAGTGATCCTGACATATCTGAATCTCGAGTTGTTGTTTCTCATTTTGCAGATAGTCCTTTTTTTTTCGACAATTTAAAGCACGGAACTGATCCTATACCTTCGGTTATAGCTAGCGGTGTTAAAAAAATACCCAAAGAAGATAAAGCTCTTAAAAAAGCTATTTCATCATTCCGTACAATACCTGATATCGGTGATACAAAATTTGAAGAAATCATTCGTAAATCTGATGCTCCATATTGTCAAGAAATCATTACCAAGGATACCAAAACGGATTCTAGTAACAGTAATCATAAAAAAATGACATGTTACCGATGTAAAGATCCGAAAAATGGCTCCATTTACGAACAATGTTCGTACACTTCTCAGCCAAAGCTGACCTTGCGAGGGCCAAGATCAAACGCAACTGCAGAAAAGTCTCTAGATAGTTTTACTGCTGCCTCACAATATCCAAGTTCTAAAAGATCCCCTCAGTCGGATAAACTTCCCTCTACTTACAGATTTAGCGAAGACTATTTCCATTCAGAGGCCACCCACGAATTGCCTGCCGAGTATGAAAAAAATGTAGACAATTGTGATCGCATTGTGAAAGACTCAATGATCTGCATGGTTTGCAAAGATCCGAAAACTAATGGTAAATACGAACAATGCTCTTATGTGGCTCAGCCCAACGAGAAAGCTTATGCTTATAGCAAATCTAGTTCATTTGGTGGCGCTAAAACGAAACCACGTGAACGAGCTTTGAAAGAAGTTATTAAGAAAGCAAAAAAACCATCGGAGCATCGTGAGGAAGAGGAACGCAAAGATGAAATTGATCGCACGCATTATCGTCATGAAAAACCAGAGGAGCAATCCGATCACGAGACTGTTCAAGAATCACAAGAGGATAAAGAAGGTGACGGATCTCATTACGTGCCTGACCATACTTATCACTATCCTAATTACGAGAGTTATCAAGGAAACTATGGAAGTTACGAAGCCGAAGGAGAAGAAGAAGATGCTGCACCCACGGAACATGTCAAGTCAAAATCTAATTGTAAAACCGTACAAAAAGATGGTCAATCCTGCAAGGTGTGTACCAATCCAAAAACTGGTGGTAAATCAGAAAGTTGCAATTATTCGTATGAGCCAAAGGATAAAGCTTATAAATATACAAAATCTAAAAGTTTTGGCTATCCAGAATCCAAAATAAGCTCCGGAGGCAATTTACAAGGCAAAAGCAAAGATCGTGAAAAAACAGCAGAATCTTTAGAAAAGCAGGATCAGGAAAATAGTGGCGAAGATTATAGTAGTTACGCCAGCGAACCTTCCACTTTAGATTACATACGCTTAGAATCCGAAAAGATATCAAAGAAAGTGAAAGAGGAAGGTGACTGCCGCAAAGTTAGGAAGGACTCGATGATCTGCACAATTTGTAAAAATCAAAAAACTGGTGGAGATTTTGAACAGTGTAATTACTCATACGAACCCGACGATAAGGTTTATGCGTATTCGAAATCTAAATCAGTTGGAAGCCCAACCAAATCCTCGAGTGATGATGATTACAGCGAAAGTGAAGAACATCCCGAAGAAACCTATGATTCACCTGCGTTTTATTCAACGTCCCCTTTGGACTACATACCCAAGACCAGTGAAAGTCAGCTTAGTAATGTCTACACAACTAAAAAACCTCAGGTAGTTGATACTAAACGTCGTAAGACGAAATTTTGACCTTAATTTATTAGAACCCTTCCCGTAATTTTGTAATATAATTATAGTTAAAAGAATTTTTATGGAATTTTTAGGATTTTTTGTATATTGCGTATATTGCGTTTATTTGTGAATGCTATTTAGATTTTTTAAATAGCTTTATAGATACAAGTTTTATTAAAATTTTAGGTACATTAGTTAACGTTGAAAAAATAGTTAAACAGCAATGATTATTCACAGTCTGCTTTTTCGCTGTTGTAGACACTCATGAGAACACGCGACTATTATATTATGAGAATAGAATGATTACATACGCATAATAGTGTAGAAGGTATAAGCTTGTTATTATTTAGCAAAGCATATTATGTAGTGCTTAAATTTGATGCATTTTATACACACACACACACACACACACACACACATATACACATTATAAGTTATTATTTATCATGATTGAACACGACAAAAGAAAAATAAAAAATAATGAGAAACAGGAGGAATCGGAAGGCAGGGTGGACTCTGGCTTCTACGACGCAACCATCCGTCGCGCGGAAATCGAAAAAATAGTCAAAAATATGGAAAAAGAGGATCGATCCAAGTGCCAGAAGATGTTCCGCGGAGGAATGAGCTGTTACAAATGCACCGACGACAAGGGCTTCACAAACGAGGAATGCGTCTTCGTCACCGATCCAAACTTCGATTCTACCAAAAAGAAGCCCGTTCAAGCAACGGAGGCCGCAACCGCGATCGAGGTAACCGCTAACTCGACAAATAGAACAACGTTAACGACCACACCTGCGACGAAACTACTGGAGCCTTTGACCTCTGCAAGCTGGAAATCCATTATTGCCAAACGAAAAACCAGAGAGACGAAAGAAAAAGCTAAGAACAAGGATGAAGAGCTAGAGGTGCTGGACGAGGAACTTGAAGAGGCCGAGCCTTACGACTATGTTGCCGAGACGCGACCAATTTACGATAAAGTTTTAGGACTCACGTTACCAGCTTACATGTTGGAGAAGTCACCTCATGAGATTGAATTTGATGAAATCGTGGAGAAGTCGAAATTCTAAATACTGTCGATTTATTTGTTTGATCCAATTGTCATTGTTGTTTTATCTTTTAAAAGTCTGAATATTTCCAATTAAAGTTTATATCAATCTTGTTCATCGATCTTTATTAATATTGCTTTGCTATATATATATATATATATATATATATATATATATAAGAATATTATGCGAAATCTAATAAAACAAAATTATTTAAAATAAAGTATATGTGATGCGAAAATTGATGTTATTGCATGAATGTCGTAAATGTGCAAGTGAATTTAATGAAAGACATCAGAGAGAGAGAGAGAGAGAGAGAGAGAGAGAGAGAGAGAGAGAGAGAGAGAGGATGATTGTTATCCAAAAAATTGAATATTTTAACGATTGTAAGCTGTCGAAAGAAAAATCTTGTGAAATAAATAAGTATTGAAAATAAAATTGTACCTAAATTTCTTTTTTATTTCCTCGCGCTAACAAAACTTCAACGGTAACAATGTGTCGATCAAGCGGATCTCGAACAATGAGGTAAAAAAAAATATTACGCGATTACTTTCTCGTCTTATGATATATAAGCGCGACACCTTAACCGCAAAATTTTTTCATAATAGTAAGGTTTTTCTTAAGAGTAACATTTATTGTTTGAATGAAATATAAAATCTTTTTAAAAATTAATTCGTTTTTCATTTTTTATAAAACATAGTTTTTTTTTCAAAATAATATAAAATTATTTTTTTAATTTTTAATTTAAAGAAAACATCAACAAACCAATTTTTAAATGGACAATAAATACGCGTTTAACAAAGTAGCGTACACGTAGATAAGAATAGTGATATTCTAAAAATTTAAATTACTATTAGTAGTAAATACAAATAACAAACGTAAAAAAATATAGCATATAAATGATTTCCTAAACATAGATATGTTAAAACAAGATATTGCTATAAATAGTATATAAATAAAAGTTCAACGTGATTGTGAAAAAAATCATTCTAAACCGTAAAAAAATTCATTACGAAAATTGATACACTTATGACCACAACTTATTGTTTTTAGAAAAATATTTAATGTAACAGCTAATGGCCAACACTATGAATAGCAATTATTTTGATAATGTTCAAAACTGACGCAGTCTTTTCAATATTTCTTATCCATTCTTATACATGAAACTTGCTTTATTTGATAATAAAATGTGATTAACCTTTCGCTCTCGCTTAATCATTTAACGTTTATAATAACGCTTCTAACTTATTCTCTGCAAATCTCTCACCTCAAATTGTCGAAAAATCCGAGTTGGAAAAGAACAATCGGAAGAGAACTAGTAAAGAGAAAGCTCAAGAGCTTTAAAGCTCCTCTCTCTCTCTCTCTCTCTCTCTCTCTCTCTCTTTCGCGTTCTCGCGCGTGTTATATTTATAAAGTCTGGGGGGCGTGAGCAGCGAGCTCAAGTCCGAGAAGAGAGGCTATCCTCTCTCGCTCTCTTTCTGTCTCTTTCTCTCTCTCTGTCTCTCTCTCTCTCATTATACGAGCCGATATTCGACGCTACCGGCCATCATCGTCGTCGTCTTCGTCGGTAGCCGGTGGTAGCGCCTAGTCGTGGCGGGCTCGCGCTACTATCGGCATCTCGGCTCATTCTGCTGCTCTGCTTCGCTCCTCGAATTTTCCGTACCGATCGCGGCCACCCCACTCAACCAGTCCAGCTTTTGATAGTTTATCGGTAGCCCCGGAGGCTCTTTTGCGATGAATTCGCCCTACCAGACGGGGTAAGTTTCGATCCTTCTCCTCGTATTGCTTTTTATCTTTTATATCCTGTTCCCTTTCTTTTATTCCTTTTATTACTTTCAAAGCGTGAAGGTGTGCTCGTGTATCGATGCGTCTATGTCTAAATATATTTAATTCATTCGAATAGGTGTGACGATTCGACAACGATGCGCAAGTGGAGCCGCGAGTTTTATTCTATTCTCTTATTACTCATTTTTTTTTATTTTGGTCAAGTGTACCATATAATAACGAGCGCAAGAGTATACTGCAGAGAGCTTATATGTGTTAAAGTGGGTTGGTGTGTTTTTGGTACCTTGAGCTCCGTGGGCGGAATGGTGTCACCAAAATGAGGTCGTCATAATTTCGGTTTATGTTGCGCTTTCGTGCTTCTTTTCTACCTCCCATCCCCTCCCCCCCCCCCCGACCCTTAATCTTCCCCGCCATACAAGCTTGCAAGATCGGCATCTAACGTAAAAACGTTGAGCGGGTACAAGTAGTTTATACCGATCGCGTGTTTGCATAAAAAGAAAGCACGTACGTACCGTATCGAGAATTGCGCGCACGCGCGCTCGTTAAAGAGAGAGAGAGAGAAAGAGAAAAAGCGAGAGTAAAAGAAATGGAGATAGGGAAGAAGGAAGGGAGGAATAGCGCTACGTGACGTGGAAAAGTCGGAGAATTCACGCGGCTCTGCGTGAAAATCCTAAAAATAAAGTAATCGGAAGCATTTTATAGAGGAGCGAGAGAAAGAAAAGGGGGGGAGGGGGAGAGAGAGAGAAAGAGAGAGAGAGAGAGAGAGAAAGAGAGAAAAAAAGAGAGAAAGAACACACAGGTCAGACCGGTGGGGTCTAAAATTAAGTTTTGCTTAGCGTTTCGCGGCACAGCGTATCTCTCTACCTAAATACGCTTCTATATGTTTTATAGCGAACACGACGTCGAGACTGACTTGGCCGGGCTCCGAGAAAACTCGCTTCGCGCTCACCGAAAGCTTACCGAGGAAATGGAGACTTATACTCAGAGAGAAAGGAGAAAAAGTTCCGATCGCAATTTTCTTTCCTATCTTCCTTATCTTTTCGATCGACGAGACTAACAGTTCACGCGTCTCAATTCATTTGTAAGATTGAATAGATTCGCTACAAAAATTCTCATGTTTTTTCCTAGAGAGAGAGAGAGAGAGAGAGAGAGAGAGAGAGAGAGAGCGAGAGAGAAATAATTATATTTGAGAATATCGATTTGAACGCCGATAAAAATATATGATACACGAGTGTGAGAATAAAAGTGATTTGGCTTGCTCGCGAAAAATTGAAAGAGAGGTCTGATGGGAAAAAAAAAATTCATCCCATCGCGAATGGAAACGAGCGCGATGACGAGACACCGGTGTCGTGTGTATATATGTTGAACCCGTTAACGTTTTCTTATTTTAACTCGTAAGTTGTATACATATTCACTATATATTCGTGTATAAGATGAGAATTTTTATTTAGAATCGTTAAAAGAACCGATATCGTTTTAACATTTGTCATTCTTATTTCAAGAAACGTCGCTTCAAGTTAATTATAACACGACAGTTTAGCAGTATTTTATAAAAATTACAAAGAGAAAATAATTATTTTCAATAATTTATATTATCAATTTTTAATGAAATTTTTTACTTCGTTTGAAAATTCTATACGAAATTTTTAAATAAACTTGAAATTTATTTTTCTTTTCCTTGAATCGTTGATAAGTTTTGCTTGTATTACCTGACCGCGTGTGTAACGATATTATATGTTAAATAATAGAAAATTTAAACGTTTTCAAATAGCGTTTAAAAATCTCGTAAACAGTATAATATTTTCTGGCATTATAATTTCGATCTCATTAAAAGATGATATCCGTAAGAAAAATTTATTTAAAAAAATAAAAAATAAAAAATGATTTTATATAGTCGCTTGGAAAAAACATTTGGCCGCGTGCAGCACATTGTGTGCCGTCGATAAAAATCTCTTTACTTCACAACTTTACTAATATACTAAAAAAATATTCTTTGTAAAGCTTCGTGTAAATCGCCAAAATCTATTATAATATACAAAGCAAAACTTATATTTATTTTTTATAATCGCATTTCGCATTGTAAGAGAATTAATTTCAATAATTCATTTCAATTTAAAATTTACTTTCTATTGCTATTTTACTTTAATATATTCGTTGTAAATTTGACACAATTTTCATATTACGTTTAATGTGAGTTATTCGGAGCGTAGTGAAATAATAACATAATTTC
This sequence comes from Chalcis sispes, assembly GCA_949987625.1. Lineage (NCBI taxonomy): Eukaryota > Metazoa > Arthropoda > Insecta > Hymenoptera > Chalcididae > Chalcis > Chalcis sispes. Next base: position 84,757,216 of record OX465094.1, read on the forward strand.
GAAACTCATAACTACATGTTTCACTTATTTAATTCATTTCGAGCATCGTAAATTAAATTGTTTTTAAAGAACTATTTCATTTTCAAACGAGTAAAATAATCATTTTTTCAAAAAACTGATTTCTTACGTTTACTAAAGTTTTCAAAGTGACGAATTTCGAAATTAAGAATTTTCGATATAATTAATAAAAAAAGCAAAACTAAAAATGGCGCGAGTTAATGTTTAAAGAAAATTATATTCATATTATTTGAAAAATAATGTATCATATTTAAATAATAATAATTTATAAATAATGAAGCTTTTATTTTTCAAAATTTAAAAGCGCAATAGTAGTATTATACGCAACAAAACTAAAAAACTATTCAAATAAGTAATATATCTACATGGTGTAAAAACCATTTGGCTAAAATTAAAATATAGATAAGTTAAGATACCGTTGTCGAAGTTTACGAGATAACGTACGCAAGTAAGTACACATCTATGTATATATATATATATATATATATATATATATATATATATATATATATATATATATATATATATATATATATATATATAGTATGTTTAGATCTATAGGTGCATTAGCAGAAATGTGCTTCATTCGGCATAGAGTTTAGTCTCATCGGCGGCGACATTTATCTACTAGTGCTAAACGACGCTTATAATAACACATCGTTCAATAAGTCCCGAGACTAACCCAGAGATGGTGCTAGTAGTACCAAATTGGCCACGTTTCCATAAAGTGCGAACCTTTACATGAAACGTGTAAAAATTTCACGTCGATCGGATCACAGACAGCAGAGTTATCGAGGTTAGAGTAAAGTCACTTTGTAATTTGTTTGAAAACTGGAAAAAAGCGAGTTTCGCGTGTTGATAAAACATTGTTTTTTAATGGGTAAAAACACCGTAGAAGCCCAGCAATGGCTTGAAAAACATTAGGACTCGGACTCCTCTCCATCCAAACCAACGATTTGTCGTTGGTATGCTGAGTTTAAACGTGGTCGTACAGACACAAACGATGCGGAACGTTCGGGTAGGCCATTGGAAGCCGTTACACAGGAAAATGTGAGTGAAGTGTTAAAAATTGTAATGAAAAATCGCAAAGTGAAGGTCCGTGAGATTGCAGAAATGACACAGATATCATCTGGATCATCTGGGAGCGTATTTACAATCCTTCATGAAAAATTGAGCATGAAAAAGGTTTTTTCCAAGTGGGTGCCGCGATTGCTTTCAGTGGAACAAAAACAGTAACGAGTCGACGATTCAGAGAGCTGTTTATCGCTATTTACTCGCAATAAAAAGGATTTCCTGCGTCGATACGTGACCATGGATGAAACATGGATACATCATTTCACTCCGGAGTCGAATCGGCAATCATCTGAGTGGCGCATGGCTGGCGAAAGCCGCCCAAAGCGTCCAAAAACGCAGCAGTCTGCTGGCAAAGTCATGGCGTCTGTTTTTTGGGATACACAAAATGTGAAGTGATTTTCATTGACTACCTGGAAAAAGGTAAATCGATCAACAGTGATTATTATATTGACTTGTTGGTACGTTTGAAGGAGGAGATCGCAGCAAAACGACCGCACATGAAGAAGAAAAAAATCCTTTTTCACCAAGACAATGCACCATGAAAATGCACCAAGTCCATGAAAACAATGGCAAAATTGAACGAATTGGGCTTTGATTTGCTTCCCCACCCCCCGTATTCGCCAGATTTAGCCCTCAGCGACTACTGGCTCTTTGCTGATCTCAAAAAAATGCTCCAGGGAAAAAAATTTGGCTCGAATGAGGAGGTCATTGCCGAAACTGAAGCCTATTTTGAAGCAAAGGATAAATCCTTCTATAAACATGGTATAGAAATGTTGGAAAGGCGTTGGAAAGATTGTATCACTCTAAAAGGAGATTATATTGATGAATAAAAATGATTTTTGAAAAAAAATGTTGTTTTCGTTGTTAGTCTCGGGACTTATTGAACGATGTGTTATTACTTATGCTGTATGGTTTAATTTTTTACAATCTTTTTCTCTCAATTTTTCAATTTTTCAACATTTTTAATTTCAATTTTAGTATAAGAATATTACCGCTTTTAAGCTCTTACGCAATCGCTTATGTGGCTTTCATTATAATCTACGACGATTTTTCCGTGTAGCTCTGTTTTTCGTTCACCATTTTTGTGCAATTAATGAACTTTCTAAGTTCCGATGTTAAACCATCTAATATTTCGAAAATTAATTATGGTAAAATAAAACAAGGCTTTTGTTAATACTATATTTTCATAAAATAAAAAAAAATACTATTTTCCGTCGGAAAAAAATTAATTTTATCAATTATAAAATAAATATAAATTTTCTAATTGAATGAAATTTAATGCGGAAATCTTGGATTGAAAAATAAAATTTAAAATAGATCCATTTATTTCATTGTCATAAATTCATAAAATATAAGACATTATAAAAAAAAGCTTTCGACTAAAACGAAAGCAATTATTTATTAGTATGATAAAATATTCTTGAAATAAATTTAAAATCTTTCGTAAATTTAGTTTGTTATAATGTCAAATCGTCTGTTCGAAATGAAATAAAGATGACACGATGGAAATATCGTTTATAAGTGAAACGTAGAAACTATAAGAAATAATTTATCGTATCGTTTTGAATTTCTTGTTTTGAAAAGTGATGCATCAAAGATATAGATTTTTTTTTCTTTTTTCAACCCAACTGTAACAACTTTATAATTTTTTTTTTTTTTTTTTAAAGTTAGCAACTTTAAACGCGTCCAAAGCATCCGAAAAAAAATAATAGAACAACACAATATATAAAAATAAGTATATCGATCTAGAAGATTAAAAATCGCTATTCTAAAGCCGCGATTATTTTTTGTTACACCATAGCACCGACGTTTGAAGCCACGACTAATGAAAAAAAAAAAAAAAAAAAAAAAAAAAAAAAAAAAACTAAAGAAAAAACCTTGTTCCTTATTCCCTATATTTTTGTCTCCTAATGCTCTGTGATAAATTAAATCTTCTTTGTTTTTATGTATACATATATAAAATAATGCTATAATCTAATAATAATTCATAAAGTTATGTAAATGCGTACGGTATTATGATGTCAGGGGCATTAATATAGACCAGATGAATTTTCTCGCACTCGTTAAAGTTACAAATTTGAACAGGTGTACAAATTATAGTTCAACCCCAGATTGAACATGTTACGACTAAGGTTACAACATCGGGTAGATGTGAAATAACAATAATCTTATCGCGTAAGATTATTGTCAATTATAAAAATAAACGAAGACATTTTTAGCCTTTATTTATGATTTATTTTTAATTTTAAACTATTCATTAAGTGTACAATGTTTGTTAAAACAATAAAATGTTCTTTTACATTAATAGAAATGATTATTTTTAATTTCAACATCTACTCTTTTCATTGAAATTCGCATGTTATAAAAAATGATTTTTACAATATTTAATCACAATAAAATAAAAAGTAATTTCATTGTTAAACGAATCTAAAGTAACATTTTTGTACTTTCGATTAATTTTTTAACCGTCCATTGATAAACAAAACCGTATTGTGGTTAAAAAGTGTCTAACGTATATGATGTCACGAGGCGCAATGACTCATGACTCTCTCGATAACTTCCGTGAAACTTTCTATTTTTAGTGAACAACATAAAGAACAGAAAAGAAAAGAAAAGAACAAAAAAAAAAAAGAAAAAAAAAAGAAAGACAGAAAGAAAGAAAGAAAGAACGAAGTAAAGAGGAAAATAATTAAAAATAAAAAATCTTATTCAAAACTCGTTGAAAATGTTTAAATATTCGACGTGCAACTATTTTAATTAGCAAAATTTAAATGTAGTACACGTATCAACAATGACGTATTCGCTTCATGGGCGATTTAAGAAAGGCCGAAATAGCCAAGCTACTTATACGTCGTGTTTTACTGCTTACTTTATATCATAACGATTTAATCGAATATAATATACAAGATATAAATATTCCAATATTCGAATTAATAAATGGAAAAATATTGATAAAATAAAATTTCATTCGTTATGTACAAAGGCAATATATAGTTAATGCAATATCAAGTCGTTAGTTATGCAGATAAATCTTTACATCTGTGACGAAGGTTAGTTAGAAGGTTGTTCATCTAAACCGACATTATTGAAACGAGTCAATAATATCTCTTCGATAATATTTGTGATATATCTAAAAATTTAGTAGAAACAGTCGGTTACGACGAGTCTAGAGTGTATAAGGCTAATTGTCGCACAATTTCATCCGCAATTTATTTTAAAATATTCCTCTCGCAAAATCGATACATTCTTTTAAAATGTTACTCTTTGTAAAAAGTAAAAAGAAAAAAAAAAAAAAAAAAAAAAAAAATGTTGAACGATCGCGTCGGAAAGTAACTGCGCGTCGAGAAAACGTTAATTTCCATAAATATCGTCGCGTCGGGGTAATAAATTTTCGAAAATTTTGCAAAACAAACAAAAACAAATCCAATCGAAATTCTGGCAAATCTCTTTTATTAAGTATACTTATATTACTTATGTATACACCGTACACCATCATCACGACGAACACTCGTGCAAAAACGTCTGCCAAGCACATCCCCTCCCTTTCTCCCTTCCTCCCCTCCCCCTTTTATACACTCGTCATCGTTTCAAGCATCCTCCCACCTTTTGAATATCTCTCAAACCGAACCGAAATCTCCGGGACGGAGAAAGAGAGAAGGAGTCGCGCGAGCGAACGAGGGACGACAAGACCTTGTTCGAGTAAACTCGCTTCCTTAAAAGGTCTACGACGTTTTTTCTTTTTTTCTTTTTTTCTTTCTTTTTCTCTAACATCTCGCGCTCCGCAACTTTGCTCTCCCGTTTCTGCTTCTTTTGCCTTCAGTCGCGTGTTTGACGCGTTCGCGTGCGCGTGCTTTTATATACACACACGCACACACGCACACACGCACACACGCACGTGTACGTATTGTAACGTTTTGTTTTTCTTTTTATCGCGGATCCTGAGCATGAAAAAGAGTGAAAGAGAAAAAGCGTAGAGAAGAGATTAGCAGGTGAAAAGGAGAGATAAAGGTGACGATAATATAATTTGTTTGTAATTTTTCTTTTCGAGGAAGAAAGAAAAAGCGAGGAAAAAATAATAAAGTGCGGCAGTGATCTTACGAACGGCAGTGTTTATTGAAATTTTTCTGAACGAGCTAGTATTTCAATTTATATTTTTACCGACGTGTAAGCACACCTTCGAGATTCCAATTGCTTGGCTACTTGCTTGGAAAATATTTTACGTAACAGAATTAAATAAAGTTTTAAAATACCTTTGATGAAAATTCAAAGTATTCAAAATATTTATCATGCTAATTGTAAAAGTTTTATAAATTTTATAAAATGCAATGTCGATTATAAAAACGAACAATTCACTTAATTTTTAATTAATTTTTGCAATTCTGCCAAAGACGAAATTAATCTAAAAAAATATACAACGATTCGATTACTGAGCACAGTTTAATCTTAATACCTTACTCGATCACGCGAAATATTACGATTCCAATAACATTCACAAAAGATAAAAAAAAATTACTCCTTTAACGCGTATTATCATGATGACATTGCATCGAACCAGACGAAAACCAAATAAACGCACGCGTTCCTATCGTTTTTTCACGGACTGATTTCTTTCCGAAAAATAGTCAATCCAAGGATCAAGTGCTCCAGTACGAATCTATACACGCGCGTGTGTGTGTGTGTGTGTGTGTGTGTGTGTGTGTGTGTGTGTGTGTGTGTGTGTGTGTGTGTGTAAATTACCGCTACCAATAATATCGCTTACACGCGCTTACATACACCTACAACGTATATCAATAATCCGCTAAAATTAACCGAAAGTATAATATACGCAAGCATGTTTTGCCCATTTCTCTTAAAACATCGTACACCGTAATGCGCTTACGCTTTCCGCTTCGTTGTCGCGAGGATCGTCGAAAATATCGCGCATTAACGCGGCCGAGCCGATGCATGCTGACGATATGCACGAGTATACATAAGTTTGCGTGAATACAATGCGCGCGAGACGAATTTCACGGATGATTCATCGGCCGAGCATTTGAGGCGTTACTTTCGACGGTTAGATTGAATATAGAGATGATGCAAGGGATGTGTGCCGGCGACGTGTTATAATCTTCTATGTGGTTCATTCGGATGTCAACCGACCGCTAATCGCTATTCGTTATTTTGCTTTTACTTTTTTACCGCTCGTTTTGAGCTTTATTTGATTTACGTCTCTCTCTCTCTCTCTCTTTTTCTCGTTAAAAAAAAGGTGATAAAGTACAAGTGATTTGAAAAATCGGTTTTTATAAGTTTTTTATTTTAGCGCGCGAGGGAACGTGCAAGCGTGCGCTAATTTAATAGATTCTCCATAGGTTTAAAAAGAAAACTCGTCGTTATTCGAGTAACGTAGAGACCCCGACTATTGTTTATTATCGAAGCGATATTCTAGCGATTTTTTATGATTATGATTTAACTTTGTTTGCTAGCTGTGTCTTCTTTATTTTAAAATACAGCTTAACTTTTCCTTATTTGCTTTAAATAAACGTTATAACTTTAATTATAATAATGTTTTAAATTTTAATAACAAACTAATTAACTATATTTATTAACGAGCGAATGTACTAATTTTTGTTACAGAATCCCGGAACCTCCGGTATCAGGTATTACTTTTTTATCATCGTTATTATTTTGTTTTCTTTAATAAAAAGTACAACAGTCCAATCTATACATAATATAGAATCGCACAATATTTATATACATACCACACTTTCGTCGTTTAACGAGCAATCGTGTTTAATTTTTGCTTACTTATTAAATAAAAAGTTGGAAGCGGGCGCGCGGGGCCAAGTCAATATACGCTTAATGAAAATAGAGAACAAAAATACAACCGATATATTGTGCAATAGTTCTTTGACCCATTTAAATGCATATCAAAGAGAAGAAAATAAAAAGCTGATTTCTTTTTTTTATCCGCGCACGCGAATATTTACGCGAATATTATGAATTTTCTACGCACAACTTTTCTAAACTCAAACTCGAGTAACTCCACTTTCCATTTCCATTCGCAGGACCAAGGCAAGACGCGAGAAATACCGGAAGCATCTTGAAATAAACTTTAAGTTCGAAAATAATGTGTATATATATATATATATATATATATACACGTCAAGGAAAAATAAACAAAGATAATCGGAAGCATTGGTTAAAGAATGCTTCCTTAACTCCGTATACTTCATGACTAAACTCAAAGTAAATCCGGACCGACTTAATTCTCTTTCACGACGGTCGCGTTGCGCGAGATTAATCAGGGCTACATCGTGCCGCGAAAATATCTTTCGCGTTTCTATATATAAATTATACGCTTACGGAAATGTAAGAGTCACGCCGACGAGTATCGCTAAGTTTTGTCAAACTTTTGCGTACTCGAGCGGGCGCGTGCGCGATTTATCGATTTATAACCGTGCGCTTTTCGGTAGGAGCAGCGCCACCGCCACCGCCACCACCACCGGTACCTGGACAAGTGCCAGCCGTCAGGATCAACACTGCGTCGGAGGTAAAGAGAATAAAGTTTCGCTCTCTGTATGAGTGAAAGAGAGAGAGAGAGAGAGAGAGAGAGAGAGAGAGAGAGAGAAAGAGAAAGCTCTTACTTTCTGGCTTTGTCTCTTATTGCGCGAATCCGAGGTTATTTATACGCGTATGAAGAAAAGTTAGGAGAAAGTCGGAGAAATTGTCGGACTCAACCGAAGCGCAAGGTCGAATTTGCAAGGTTGCGAAATTCATGAAAGCGATGCAGTTAAGCGTACTTTTAAGTAAACGAGTACATAGCTTGGATATATGAAAAAATATATTAAATCGGTATTAAAATGTTACGTTTACATCGGTTTTATAGTAAAAATTAAATTTTTTATTATCATCCATTTATTTATAACAAAAATTTGAATACATTTTATTTTTTGCAACCTTTCAAAAATAAAATATTTTGAGTATTATTTTATATTATATTTAAAATATACGATACTTTAATGATTTTCAAAAATTTAACAGAAATGTAATAATATTTTAGAAAAGCAAATATTTCGTTCGATCTATTATCGATGATCAATTTTTCAAAAGTTTTCTAAATGTAGCGATATGCTTGCGCATATCTGGTTCATGTTTACGAAAACTTCGAGCTCTTACAAACAAAACATATTGTCGGTTGATTCTTTAACGTACCCTTAAATTAAAAAAAAAAAAAACGAACCACAGGTGGGTCCAAGGAGATCGCAGTTGAGCGGAGGACCGCAAGACCCCTATGAGCCGCCAGCGGCTATACAGAACGCGATGATGACCAAGGACAAGAAGCCGTTCACCTATACACCAGGCATGGGCGGTAAACTCGACCTCTCGCAAATACGTAGCCCCCGAATGGCGCGACGGGTCGCCAAAAATGCCAATGACGAGGGTATCGAGGGCCCCCCAAAATCCGCGCTCGCCCAGGAACCGAAAAGCCCGCCCACTCAACAGCCCAGCATATACTCGCATCCCCAGGTCGCCGTGCCCGTTTTTCCTCAGGGAGCCCCGCAACAGACTAACAATTTGCGGAACAGTACCACACCTCGTTCACCTCCTGGTAATTATATCTCATAAAAATCTATGCTCAAGAAATTATTTGAAATTAAAAATATTTTTTAATAATTAAAGTTATAGAGAGACAAGTGGAGTCTACTCCAAAATCAGTGGTAAAAGTCGAGACGAAGATACAACCAATGGCTAATTTGGCAGAACCATCGACGCCAACTCCACCTACGTCGCCAACGCAAGTGACCTTGGCTAAAGCACCGACTCCTTGGATGCAGAAGCAAGTGAAACAACAAGAAGAGCTACCAGAATGGGCGAGAAGGTCGAGCCTTAATCGATCGCAGGATTCTTCGTCGTCCGGATCGGAAAGTCCTCTGCAACAACAACCAACAACTTCACAAGCCGCTAGACAAATTGTGGTCAATCCACCAAGGCAACAGACGCAGCCGCAACAGCAGATGAGACCAGTCCGCCAAGAAAACGAACGAGTCATACCTCGGGTGAGTCACGTTCCATTCTTTCTGTTCCATAGATGCATTTAAATAAAATTTGCCTCTGGCATGAAAACTCTATCTGTTTAAAGCAGACGTAAACTTTTAATGAAGTTAGATAATTTTTATTTAGCAACAACGAATTCTCAAAACAACTAATTTTTTAAGATTAATTATTTTCAGATCGAAGACAGGCCGTCAGTCTTCTCAGCCATGAATGAAACTGGTCATCATCAATTGATGAATACCACTCCACACCATCAATCGCGTTGGGGTAATCCTGTTGGACAAAGTGCTCCGATGCCTCAGCAACAGCAAGGAGGCGCTTACACAATCCCCATCCAAGTCGATAATCAACAGTATCATACACCCGTTGAAAATCAAGCTAACAGGTAAAATTCCCAATTTCGAATCGTCGACACAAAAATAACATTGGTCCACAATTATAAATTTTTCATTGTGTTTGTAAAAATTACAGGAACATACCTCGAGGTTACGTACCTAATCAGCAAGCCGAACCTGGGCCGGTACAGTCCAAGTCTTTCCGTGTTTTGCAGAAGATTACAGACACGGATGTGGATCAAATCGATGGTGAACAACTGCGCAAGTTACAGCTAACGGAAGACGACAGATGTCTCATGAACAAATTCAAGGAACAAGGTAACGAATTGTTTCTCTTATTTTTTTATCATATCATGTATTTCTAGTATAGTATGTCAAGAGTTATTGATTTAGGAATCAATAGGATAAAGAAATTTTCTTTTCAGCATAAAATAATTTAAATAATTTTATTGATAGTTGATAGCGATACATATCTCCATAAAGAGGAAGATCCTAGATACCGTGGTGCAGCTATTCCTTCACGTGCCTTTCGTTACCTGCAGAATATGACCGATTCTGGAGATACTACTAATACTAATTCGAGTAGGTTAACGAGAAAGAGCAAACATAAATTAATAAACCTTATTTTTAACACAATAATTTAATTGATGTACGCTATCTTACTTCAACAGCACCCAGACCGGCCAACTCAGCTGTCAAGAAACAAAATAGAAATTCGAAAACTTTCGGTAAATAGCGTTTGCTCGAAACGTGAATTAAATCACTAACCGAAAAGTGTTGTTTTTAAATATTTCGTAGTTATTAGTTCTTTTAATGAAAATTTATCCTTTTCATTTTGTATTTGGTGTTCTCTATCAAGTCTTTTACTTTTATGTGTATGTGTGTTCATATATTTATTATTAAAAAAAATTTAATTTTAAAACGACGATTTCCTTTTATTTTTTGCAGAAGAGACACCAGTACACATACCAGCAAGTGAGCAACAAGCACCGGAACCGAAAAAATACATGGGTGGTGCCATACCGTCGAGGTCGTTTAGGATACTCCAAGCGATGACTGCTCCCGAAAGCATTGGTAAGTATTTGATAAACAAGGGATTCAACATCATTATAAATATATTTACAATTGGTACAAATCACAAACAGACTTATAATAGATTTATAAAGGATAATTTATAAAACGCCAATATTGAGAACACACTCATGAATTTACAATTGTTATTTTAAAAATAATTTTTACAAAAGCTTTGCCTTTGTGCATTAATGTGCACGGTGCAATCGTCGTCTTATGCAACAGTAACGAAAGTGGATACAATAAATAGGTACAAAATAATTTTTTTTTCGTCCATAACCACAATAACTCACTTATTAAAGAAAGAAAAAAAAACAAAAACAAAAAAAAAAACAAAAAAAAAAAAAAAAACAAAAAAAAAACGATAAACCACGCGTTGTGCTGAGTCGATAGAACGTTTAATAATGTCCTGTGTTCACAGGAAAGACAGAAAAATTCTTTAAAAAACATTTTTGAGCATAAGTTTAATATATTTTCCCATATCATTTTTCAAAAAATGAGAACAAAAAAATGTTGACAATTTACGCCACATTATTTTAATTGAATATATTACTATGCATAGAAAGAATGGATTTGTTATTTCGATGAGTGTTGCATGTTAATATTTATTAATACACTTTTATTTCATTTATGAATAAATTTAGATTCGCAGTTGAAAGATTACAGATTATTATGGTACTTGCATGCCATACTATATTTGAACGACTATATATGCCTAAATACTTTTTTTTTCTTTTATTTAATAATTAAATTTTATTAATTTATGTATGTTCTTTCTATCATAATATATCTTTTATTTGATTTTTCAACAAATTAAAATGTTGACCAAAATTTAATTTAATATATTTCAAGTACATCATGTATCACTAAAATTTCCTTTGAACACAGGATCGAGCGTTTCTGTTCGTCTCTTAACGGAAAATAACCTTGATACAAAAATAATATAAAATTAATTACCTACCGTTATTAATATTATATTATATTTTTTTTTCACGGCTATTTTCCGTGTCTATCTTTTTTTCTACATTAATAACCACATTTTCTTTCTTTACACTAGTCTTCTTCTTCCTTATCTTCATTTTTTCAGTGCACTCACTACTTCGTCGATTCCAAACGCTAAACTGTTATTTTACAGAGAAAACTAAAAATATTATTTATTCTTGGTGCAAAATTCAAAAGCAATTTAAAAATATAAAACAGTAAAGTGAATGGAATGTTGAGTGACAGATACTAAATTCTAATAAAAAATTATTAATAATGAACGCAATGAAAATTGCAAGTCTTCTATATTAACATATTAAAAAAAAAATAATAATAAAATTAATAAAATAAAATTAATTATTATAAAATATAATAATTAAAAAAAAAAAACTTTAATTTATTGCAAAAGAAAAAAGAATAATAAAAAAATGATTAGATGAGTTGACTTGTTTCTGAATGGAATGTGCTGTTTGTTATAGCCACGCAAGTGACGCAAGAGAATCGGCAAGATTCGACCACAGATTTCGTTAGTATGCCAAGTAATCAGCAGGGCGTTTATTATCCAGTATATCCACATCCAACTCCACCTACACCTCCACTTCCTTCTGCTTACTGGAATCCCGAAGTCGGTTGGTGGGCTTATTATCCTATACTGCCGTATGGACCTTATGAATTACCCTATCCTCCACATCCTCATTATTATTTTTACTATCCAAAATTTTATAGCGTCGACGAAAACGTCATCGTTGACGTTGACAATTCAATTGCTACAAATCAATTTCCCCCTGTTAATAATTTGCGCGTCTCCGAGCTAGACGATAATAACAGCGACGAGTGCACGATTCCCTTTCGTGGCAATCCCCTTAGTAGAAACTCTGCTCTTTACGCAGGATCACAGTGGAAATTCGATTCATCGTCGACATCGACTAGCTGTACAACCACGACTACGGAGCAGTCGGACAAACTAGTTGAGGAGCTGCCACGAACTTCGACCTCGCTCCTGCCTTCCTTACCCTCGGAAGATGAGTCGGAAAGCGAAGAAGAAGAGAAACCTTCCTCGAAAAGAAACAACAAGGAGGAAGAAAACGCTTCGGCTGACTCATCAGATTCAAGCTCCGATTCAGAATCTTACTTAGCCTATTCCACCGGATTAAATCCTCTTAATCTGTCAATGGATATAGTATCAGAAGAGAATATCGAAGATACAAAGGATGAAGACGATGAAAACAATGATTCAACTGACTGCGAAAAGGAAAACTTATTGGAAGATGATCAAATTGAAGAGGAAAAAAGGGGCGATAGGGATGAGAAGGCAAACCAACCGGATAACCGAGAAGATATTAGTACCACAGTTAGTGTTAGATTACCACTTAGATTTAAATTTTCAGTGTCTGAAAAGAACGAAGATGTGACAACCGTCATCGTCGGTAATAGTACCATTACCAAAGACGTTGAAACGAGTGTAGTTTTCACTCTTAAAAAACCAAGCAGCAAAAGTAAAGTGAAAGACATCGTAACTGAAGAAACGGTTAAAACGGCTAGTCAAGTGAAGCCTACCGTTATCGTATCATCAACAGACGAGGATCGATCAGAAGTAACGAAATCTCAAGAAACGATAACGTTGACAAGTACTACAATCGGGGATAAAAGAAAGGCTCTATTAAGAGTGGAGAGCCATTCTAAGGAAGAGGTGACGGATGACGAAGACAGCGGTGTCACTTCGGATATGAGTCGCATTATATCCGAAGTCGACACCGACTCCGAATGCTGCCAAACAACTGTAACGCCAATTGCTGCGACTCCGGCAACCAAAAAATCTACCAAGTACCAACGAACCCAAACGCACTCTAGACTATTTAAATTACTGAGCGACGAACAGCTCAGGTTACCCGCGATGAATGACAGTCTATCGACTCACGAGGAAAACTCGTCCAACTCAAGTGGGGTTACATCACCGGATTGCAGTCCAGTCGATCAGCCGTTGGGTCACGAATTCGGCAGCATCCTTAGATCAACAAAACACCAACTACCGAATCGACCCAAGTCCTTCGATTGTGAGGCACTGTTTAATCGTCGACAGAACGAACAGTCCGACCCGTACTATCAGACTTGGAAGAACGGGGAGCGCAGTCCAAGGAAATCGCCGGTCAGCGTCATTAGCGGTGTCGGTAGCCAATGGACGCATCCCCGCGTTAACGTGCTCTGTCCGCGTATAAGGAGCGCGAAAAACGTGCCCCAGTCGCTGATAACGACCCCGAAGAACCAGCAATCCCGCATGAAATCCCCGCTCGGATCCACAATGATATCCTCGAGCATGATCCCGAGTCCCGTGAGAACGAGCAAACGATGCTGATTGGGGGCGGCTCCGGCCGACGAACGAAGAACTCTCGGTGGCCGCTTAGTTTTCCTGCGCTCCGCGCTCCTCTGTCCTGTGCATCATCGTAGATCAGAACATAGAGGTCCTCGACCGCGGCATTCACGCAAGACGCGTGCACTCCTTGTTGGGCTCCATTTACCTTTCTCGTGGACGAGAAACGATCGAGAACGAGAGAGAGAGAAAGAGACAGTAGCGAGAAAGCTCGCGCGCGCGCAACACGAAGACAACATACATGTGTCTTTTTTCCTTCGTCTCTGCCTCTCTCTAACTCTCCCTCTCTCTTTCTCTCACTTTGGTACAGGCGGATTGTCAGAAACACACACAGAGCTGAGCGTGCCTTTTTTATTCCTATCGGTACTTATGACCATTAAGTTTTTTTCTTTTTTTTATATACAATTTTTTTTTGTCTATTTTACTCTACGTTTTATTTTCTCTCTTATATTTCTTAACTTTTTTTCTTCTTTCTTTATCTTTTATTGTTTTTTTTTTTTTTTTTTTTTTCTTTTTTTTTCTTCTTTTTTTTTTTTTCTTTTTTTTTTCTTTTTTCTTTTTTATGTATCTATATTCTCACTTTCGATCTCATTATTTATTATACCCCAACTAGACAGGATTTATATGCTAATTGTAAATGCACATTTTTATATAATTGTGCGAATATCAAACTTGCAACAGCGTTGGGAGAAAAGTAAAATATATGCGCGTTATTGTTTTATTTAAATCGTTGTAATAAAACATAAAGTGCAAACTCCATAATATTTGTCTATGTGTGGCAAAATTAATCGATCGCGTATAACAAGTAAAAATAATATTAAATATAATTTAATCGAATACTTGTGTATTAATATAAATCCTCTTTAGTAGGACTTTCTTTTTTTTTCTTCTAGTAACAGCTGCCATATACATAAATTTATTAATATATGGCGCTGAATATATATGAAAACTTATTAATGTTGGATTACATTTACTTTTGTTACTTATGCAGATATGAACTATATTTATATTGCGAGTAAGCGTCGACAGAAACCGAAAGGTCGATTCTCTCTATCATACGAATTCGAATGGGTTGTCTTGTCGAAAATTTTCTCTGAGCTTTGGCTACTTTGTATTCACAATTATTATATAATATACATATGCATAAAGCCAATTTACATAATCATTTAAACTTCATCTTTTTTCTTACATATAAAAATTTCAATCGATGTTTATCGCGCTTCTCTATAATCTGTCTATGACGGATAAATATTGAGAAAATAATTTATAATTTTATACAAATTTATTAAGTCGATGGCATGCAAGCACTGTAAAACAAAATTCAGAACTTGTATACTTTAAATACAGAAAAAAATTTGCGTTTCGGTGTAATTCATTTGTTTTTAATATTATTACGAAAAAAAAATATGAATGATAATGTAAAAAGGATGATGTATTTATGTATGAACGGACTTAATTGAGACGAAAGATTTAATTGAATAAAAAAAAAAAAAAAAAAAAAAAAATCGAATTTTCTTGAATAAATGTCGCGAAGAAAATTCAATTTTTTATCGAAGCAATAAAATACGTATAAGCTACTTTGACATGATCTTTTCTTTCTTATCGTCAAATGCATGGTTTTAATTTCACTCGGATTACGGAATGCTTATATGCATATATGTATATTGAATGCATGTATTAAATTCTTTGTGTTTGTGGCTTCTGATATGTTATACATTTTTATGTTCACGCAGAATGATTTTAATGCGCACATAATTTTATAAAAATCGAAGTATTTATTGATTGAATGGGTTATATGTTGAAAAAAAATGTTTAAAAATTTATTATACCATTAGTAATTGGTTATTTGTAGACATGTGAATAGAGTTAACCCTTTCGCTCTGACGGGCGTATATATACGCCCTCGAAAAATGACCGTTCATATACGACCGTTCATATACGTATATATACGCTCTGGAAAAGTGGGCACGCGGGTACGAAGAGCGTACGTATACGTTCATACCATATATACTTTTATTTCATACTTTACATGAGATACTTTTGTTAATCAACTACTCGAGTAACACGCTCCGTTCACAGCGATCACATTTTGGCGCAATCGCTCCGTAGCGAAAGGGTTAATATAAATGAAAATGCTTTTTTTTCGTTAATACTGTGATTTTTACAGCGCGTTTATGTTATGAATAAATACACGAATAATATTAATATTTTTTATTGTTAATCTTTTGCAGGTCCCGACGTTACAGATTACTAAGCAGAGCGACAGGAAAACTACGGAAAAAAGGCAGTGGACTGGCTAACGCGTTTCTTCTCGTTTCAATGGAATCCTTATTTGTTTTTTGTATTCATATTATTTTTTGGTACATACTCATAGAAAAAACAACGAAAATTAATATTAATGAACAAAATGAAAAAACGACATAATACCCATCACGTTATATTTATCGATTTTATTTTTATTTGCTTGATAGATTTAATTTTTTGTATGGCGATGTAATTTCGAAACTTTGTATCGATAACGATAATTCACACGTACACACAATTGTAAAATCGAGCTTATTTTTTAACGTATACACACAATTTAAATGTATACACGCATATATACATTTATTGTACATTTATATTGTAACACATTCTAAGTGATTTGATAATGATGAAGCGATGTTTTGAATGTATTTTTGTCTGACATTGTTTGTTTTTGTTAATTTTTTTTTTTTGTTCAGTAAAAATTTTTTTTTTTTTTTTTTTTTTTAATGTTATTTATTATAATAAGACTATACACGACGAGACAAAAGAATTTCGATACTCGTCAAATACGGAGTGCAGATATACAACGTCGATTATTAAGCAATAACCATGAATTTATGTTCTTCGGCTTCGTGAAATTCGAGTTATTACCATAAATATTGTAATTAGATAAAGATTTATATTATGTATAATTTCTGTAGTATTATAAAATTTAAAGAACAAGATAATCAATTACGATTTTCACGAAAAAGATTTTTAATGCCATTATTACTACTTCGACATAATAACTATTAGCATAATTATTGAGGCATAATAATTATGTATTCTAATGTTTGTTCAGATGGTGTAAAATAAATTATTACAAAATTTCTGAGAAATTTTATTATTTTTCTCCTATCCAAATTTAATTTCAATTGTTGTCCATGAATTATCTTAATTTCTACATATCCAAAAAATTATCATTGATATCCGCAGAAAATATTTTTTATGAATACTTTGTCATGAAATTGAATAATTATTTTCATTAAAATATTTCGTATTTTCATTTTTCAAAGTAGATAAATAATAGATCAAAAAAGTTTTTAAAAGTTTTTTTTATAAGGTTTTAATCTAACCATATTCCGCTTTTGGCCTATACAGCTTGTTTAATTAATATTGAAGATTAATGTTTTATATTAAATCGACTCTTTTATATTCTACACAATTGTTTCTCAGATGATTTTTATATTTATTTTTCAAAAATTATACGTGAAAATAAACCACTTTTTAAAATTTTTAGACTTTTTAATTACTTAACCACATTCGCATTATTCAAAATTTAGTAAAACATTAAAATATATAATGCAAATTATGAAATATCATTAAAAAAATTGATAATAATTATTAGAAAATATTTAATTAATAATTGATATGATATTTAATTTTTATAATAAAAAATATGATTAATCTTTTACGACGTACTTACTATAACTAATTATTCTTATGGCACTGTTAGAGATTTTTCATAATTTTTTTGTATATTTCGATTAGCTTTCAAAAAGAACAATTAATAAATTGTAATGTTGAATATTATTTAATATTTTTCATTTTTATTCATATATTTCACTGTAAATATTATTTTATTATGAACAATTACAATCATGTTTATTGTCTTGCGTGTTATTGCAACTGCCAGTGAACTTTTCAAATGGGATCGTCTGATATTTAAAATTTTACTTATCGACAGTGTAGGCAAATATTTTAAGAAGCGCTAGTTGTTATTCGACGAAGCGGTCTCAACAGTAAGACAGTGACTAGCAACTCCGCACGCTTTCCTAACCTGAAAGGAGAGCGTTCAAAGATAATTCGTTTTGTTGCATTTATTTAACACAATTATTTGTGAAAAATGCCTGAAAGTACGAAAACGGACGCTCCAAAGCCAGCCACTGAGAAAAAAAATGAAAAAGATGACGATAAATCCGAATTAGTAAGTTGATTGAAGGTCTCGTCTTATTTGTTTGCGTTGTATCATCAGCTTTTTCTATTCGGCATCAATTTACGTAATATTTTACTAGTCGTTTTTAATTATTTTTTTTATTATTAATAAAAAATCTGGATTTTCTTTTAGTCCGAGGAAGATAAACTTCTACAAGAAGAATTGAATCAATATGTAGAGCAACTGCAAGACTCGAATACAAAATTGTATTATAATGCTCTAGAATCACTTCGTACACAAATCCGAACTTCTACAACATCGATGACAAGTGTTCCAAAACCACTGAAATTTATGCGTCCTCATTATGATACAATGAAAGCTATTTATGATAAACTTACAGATAAAAAATGTAAAGAATTATGTTCAGATGTAATTTCAGTTTTGGCAATGACAATGGGTGAAGGCAGAGAATGCTTAAAATATAGATTAACAGGTAAGTGTAACTTATATTTTTATTATTTTAATATATCCTAAATAATATATATTTTAATAATCTAGTAATAGTATAAATTTATCATTTTTAAGGAATAATTAGAAATTCTATATTTTAATAAAGTAAAGAATTATAACGTTTTTTTCTCAATAAACATATTTTTTAAACTTTTATAAAAATTACATTTCATCAAATTATTACTTATAATAAGTTTTAAATCCAATAGGTTCAGCATTTAATATTGGTGAATGGGGTCATGAATACGTAAGACACTTATCTGGAGAATTAGCTAGTGAATGGGAAGAGCTTGCAATAGAAGGTTCTGAAGAAATGGCAAAAAAATTGAATGGACTTGTTCATGAAATAGTGCCTTATAATATGGCACATAATGCAGAAACAGAAGCATGTGATTTACTTATGGAAATTGATCGTCTTGATTTATTAGAACAATACGTTGATGAGAGTGCATATCAACGAGTTTGTTTATATTTAACAAATTGTGTCCCATATGTTGCCGATCCAGAAAACAATACTTTATTACATGCAGCATTAAAATTATACAAGAAATTCCAACAATATCCACAAGCATTAAGATTAGCTATGCAACTTAATGATTTACCTTTAATAGAAGACATTTTTACCAATTGTCCAGATTTGTAAGTAGATCTATCTTGTCAATTTTTATGCATTTTAATATTTACTATATTATTTACTATGAATTGCAGATCTGTTCAAAAGCAATTAGCTTTTATGCTTGGCCGCCAACAAATTTTCCTTGAACTACCAGCATCAACAGACTGGTATGATGACCTTGTAGAAATTATGACCAATTCCCATTTAAATAATCACTTTTTAAATCTTGCTCGAGAACTGGATATAATAGATGCTAAAACACCCGATGATGTATACAAATCTCATCTTGAAAACTCAAGACATTCTTTTCTCAGTGGACAGGTAGATTCTGCAAGACAGAATCTTGCTGCCAGTTTTGTCAATGGATTTGTTAATGCAGCTTTTGGGCATGATAAACTCCTTATAGAGGATGGTAACAAATGGTTATACAAAAATAAAGAGCATGGTATGCTTAGTGCTACGGCATCTCTTGGTTTAATACTTCTGTGGGATGTAGATGGAGGTTTGACTCCAATCGACAAATATTTGTATTCATCAGAGGATTATATTAAATCTGGTGCTCTTCTGGCTTGTGGAATTGTAAATTGCGGAGTAAGAAATGAATGCGAGCCAGCTTTAGCATTGTTGTCGGATTATGTTTTACACACTAGCAACACAATGCGTATAGGTGCTATAGTAGGACTTGGCCTGTCCTATGCTGGATCAAATAGAGAAGCTGTGCTCAGTCTTCTGATACCTGTCCTCACCGATCCCAAATCCAACTGGGAAGTTATTGGTGTGACTGGTCTTGCTTTGGGTATGGTAGCAGTTGGATCATGTAATGCTGTTGTTACTACAGCAATCATGCATACACTTATGGAAAAGACTGAAACTGAACTTAAGGTAAACATATTTTAAATGTATTTATGATTTTCTATTTTTATTATTGTTACATTTTAATAGCTATAAATGAAATATATATGTATTTACTTTTATGAATCAAACATGAAATAAAATTAAAAATAAAATAAATAAATAAATAAATAAATAAAATCTTTTTCACAGGACACATACGCCCGTTTCCTACCACTTGGACTTGGTCTGTGTTTCCTAGGAAAACAAGAAGCTGCTGAAGCAATAATAGCCGCCTTGGAAGTAATTCCTGAGCCTTTTAAGTCGATGTCAATGACGCTCGTAGAAGTGTGCGCTTATGCAGGTACTGGAAACGTCCTTAAAATTCAACATCTTCTTCACATCTGTTCCGAACACTACGAGACAGTAAATGAAAAAGAAGAAAAATCAAGCAGCAAAGACAAGGACAAAAAAGAAGAAAAGAAGGAGGAGAAAGAAAAAGACCTAAGTTCAAGACAAGCGATTGCTGTTTTGGGTATAGCATTGATTGCTATGGGTGAGGAAATCGGCGCAGAAATGGCCTACCGCACTTTCGGTCACTTGTTACGTTACTGCGAGCCCGTTATCAGACGTTCGGTACCACTTGCTCTTGGACTTATATCCGTATCCAATCCTAAACTTAACATACTCGATACATTGTCTAAATTCTCGCACGATAGTGATTTAGAAGTGGCACACAATGCAATATTTGCGATGGGTCTCGTGGGCGCCGGTACCAACAATTCGAAATTAGCGGCAATGCTCAGACAACTAGCTCAATATCATGCCAAAGATTCCAACAATTTGTTCATGGTCAGAATTGCTCAGGGATTAATTCACTTGGGTAAAGGAACGATGACTTTATCACCGTATCACAGTGATCGTCAATTGCTAAGCCCGGTTGCGCTTGCTGGTCTATTAGCAGCATTAATTGGATTCTTGGATGTTAAAAACAGTAAGTATCGTTATTAATTTTAAGTAATCTAATTTAACTAATAATAATAATTTAAATATTTTCCATCCGAATGCTTAAAATTAACGTAAATCTAAAATGATTCAACAGTCATCCTGGGAAGATCGCACTACCTACTTTACACGCTGGCAGCGGCGATGCAACCGCGCATGCTGGTGACGTTCGACGAGGAGCTTCAACCGCTGGCGGTGCCCGTACGCGTCGGCATGGCTGTTGACGTGGTCGGCCAAGCTGGTAATCCCAAAACTATCACCGGCTTCCAAACACACACAACACCAGTACTGCTGGCGTACGGCGAGCGCGCCGAACTCGCGACCGAAGAATACATACCTCTCACGCCCATTATGGAAGGCTTCGTCATTTTGCGAAAAAATAAAGATTTGATATAAGTTAATTTTATTATATGTATATGTAACGATTGTAAAATTAAGATTTCTAATTAAAAAATTTTATTAATTAATTAAATTATGCATTTTTCTTGGTTAATTTTCTTACAAATAACGAACTGTTTGCACAAGAATTACATATTTTAATGAATAAGGAATATTTAGAAGATGGTGACCTCGGGATATCCTTTGACTACGTCGGTTTTCTTTGTCTGCAACAAAAAGAAAATGTTATTTCAATTTTAAAAATTGAAAATCATTGTGGTAAAAAGTTTTTGTATGATCTCTCATTTAATGCCATATTTTATAGCAATTAACTAAAAGCAATTATTAAGTATCTAAGTCTTATTAAGTTAATATAATTTTAAAATTATGTTTTCGTTAATTATCTGATAATTAAGTTTATACCAATAAGTTATTCGTTTAGAATAAATATAGCATTTAATAAACGGGAAAGTTTTGGGAAACATTATTATTATTCATTTTATACTTATACCTGATATGCAGTAATCAAAAAAACAACGATTCCTAAAATTAAAATTTTACTGTTTTGTTTATCTTGTTTTTCATAATTTTCTGCCCAAGAACCTTGAGGAACCGTTGCTTCGTCAAATAAAGATTTGGTTGGACAACAATCGGTAGGCTTTTCTTCGCACCTTTGCCATGTACTCATAACAACATTTTTCGACTTTGAATTTTTAAAAAGAGTACCTATACTTAGAAAATTTTATGCATTAAAAATTCATATAGAAAAATTCATATTGTTCTTTCGTTGCAGGTAATTTTTAAAATACCATTGAATATTTGTCGAAAAAATGAAACGCCACGATTTTTTAAAGACATTATTGATTTTTCTTATTATATTTTATTAATTTTTTAAAAATGCTTTGATATAATGATAAAAGTAATCTTTTCAATTTTTTGTTTTATATAAATATAAATTACTTATGTATGGCATTGACTGTGAGATTGTAAAAACAAAAAAAATTTCTTTTTTGGTAAATTCAAACACAAGAAAGTCAATTAATGAAACCAACTTTCTTCAAGGCAAACAACATTGCAAAAATGGAAACAAGGAAGAAAAATTCGTTAACCGTGAAAAAATAAAAGCCAAGGTTCCGCTGTATGCTACAAATTTATTATTATCAAAAAATATAGCAATTATTTGTCGATAGGACCATTTTTATTTTAATTAATTTCTAAGATTTGAAACATTTTATGTTTTGAAAAATTCAAAAAAAAAAAAAAATATATATATATATATATTTTTTTTTTTCGAAATCAGCTAAGCGCGATATAAATCGAAAAAATGAAAGCAATCGATTCTCTTACTTCGAGAAGCAGATAAAATAAATTATAACTATGAATAATACTTAGTCGATACAACCTAAAAATAAAAAAAAAAAAACAAAAAAAACATCATTGTAAATAAGGTGCGCTGCGGAATTCTTTTTAGTAATTATGTCTAAATTTAAAGTATGCGGTAAATTTTACTCATAAATCAACATTGTCTGCTTAAATTGCAACATTCTGAATGTGCTGCGTCGATTGTGTCACGGCCACTGGTGCTCGAAAATCCATAACAAAGGTTTATATGTACACAATGAAAAAATATATTACGCACTATTACATTTCTACAATCAATATTGTTTACATGTATTAACAGTTTTTCATTAAAGAATTACGTTATTAAATATTTATAGTAATTTAACAAAATGCGAAACATAATATAGAATAAATACAGAAATTCGAAAGATAATTATTTATGTATTATTAAAAAAAAAAAAAAAATGACATTTGTATTTTTTTAAATGATCAAATTAAGTTAATTTTATATAATAAATGTATTAATGTTTTATACTTTATTAAAAATTTATTAATAATCACTGAAAATTAAATTTTTTTTTTTAATTGTCCATAGAATTCATGTACCTTTGTTTTTCAGGTATGAATCAAAATTCATAAATGATGACTCAATAAAACAATGACTGCCTTAAGAACTTGAAAAATTGAAGACTGAAATGGTAAAACAAGTTTCAGGAAGCAGCTACATATTTAAAGCACAGTGGGTGTTCTTTTTATAGATGCAGTTTGACCTCCTTTACAGTGGTAACCAGACTAGTCAACCTGTAGATTTTGCTGGATGCAGATCAGTGATTTTGAATGTTTGATATCAGTTTATCTTAACTATTAAAAGTGCTACAAATATGCCTAATAGGTAGTATAATTTTTGTTTTCAACTTTATACTTTAATGTCTATCGAGTTTTTATTCTAAATTTGAATTTTTGAAAATTCATTTCAGAAGTGAAGGAGTAAAAGATGTTCATGATGATGAGCAAAAATATCAAATTGGAGAAGCTTCTGGATCATCAATGAACTGTGCTTCACCACCATCAGGAAATAATAATCAAGATAGTCTTGAAAGGTTAATGTAGTAAATGCATACAAAATCTTTTAATAAATTATTTTATAAATAATTAACGATTTTCGAAAATAAGTTTTACCCTGATTTGCTTTTCAAAAAAATTAAATAAAATTATTTTTTTAGGGCACGAACTTTTATGTCAGATGGCTGGATGGCTGCATCACCACCAAAGTTTGTTTCACTTGATGAAATTATTAAAGCTGCAAAAGGAATGCAAAACATGGCTCTTGCTCATGAAATTGCTGTTGATAAAAATTTTAAAATAGATAAATTAGAACCAGAAGATGACACCTTGCATAAAAAAGTTAAACAGATAGTGCATAAAGCTTTTTGGGATATTTTGTCAAACGAATTATCGCAAGATCCACCCATTTACGCACAAGCATTACAATTATTGAAAGAAATAAAAGAGGTATGAAGATTTTTTTTACTAATAGTTTAACAATGAATTATATATAACATTTTTATTTTACTATTTTAAGTCTCTTGATGAACTTCTACTGCCACATAATGCTAGGATCAAAGAAACTATTAATCAAGTTCTTGATATTGACTTGATAAAACAGCAAGCAGAGAAAGGTGTTCTTGATTTTTCACATTATTCACAATACATTATTTCATTAATGGCTAAAATTTGTGCACCAGTAAGAGATGAAAAAATAGAAGAGTTAAAGCAATGCACTGATGTAATTGAAACTTTCAAAGGAATAATGGAAGTTCTTCAATTGATGAAATTAGATTTGGCCAATTTTACAATCAGCATGATTAGACCAAATATAGTTGCATCAAGTATTGAATATGAAAAAGCAAAATTTGCAGAATTTTTAAAAATACAAGTAGATGGCCTTCAATATACAAGGAGATGGCTATTGAAACATTTAACACCTGAAATAATTAGTACAGCTTCTTCAGATCTTAATTCTGTAAAGCAGATAACACATTCTCTTTTAGCTGAAGCTTATTTAGATTTACTAGAATTCGATTGTTGCCCAAATGCAGAGGTAATATTATAGTAACCATTCAAATTACATAATAATGAAGTATAATTGTGCTTCTTACACTATCAATTAATATCATTTTCAATTATTTTAGACTTTGATGCTGGATCAAGGAAGATTACTTGATTTACGTAATAAGGCAAGTAGATTAGCCATTGCTGGTTCTGTATTGTTACTATTGAAACCTCTTCAAAATCCATTAATTGAACAATATAAAAAAGAGATTAAGGAGCATGTTTTGGTTTTATTAGATGCTGCTACTTCAAATAAGTTAGTAAAAATTCAAAATTCTCATTCTATAAAAATTAAATTGATATTTTCAATAATAACATATTAATAAAATAAATTTTAGGGATTTAGAAACAGTTATGCCAAATGTTCTTGTACAAGTGAAAGCTAACCTTCAAAAGGTGCTAATTTCTCAAAATAATACAAAAAATTCCGAACAGAATAATTTGTTATCAATCCTAGAAAATCAAATATTAGAACTTTATAAACCTGATCATAAAGTTCGTCAACTTGTTAGTGAGTACTACAAAAGTTTATTTTTTTATAGTTATATATAAAATAGTGAACAATGTATTTAATATATGTAATATATCCATGTTCAGCTTCTAGAATTAGACAATTTTTACGTAACATAATTATATCGCAATCTGCCGCACCTCAACAAATACCACCAGGACTTTCGCCACTTCAGAAAGAATTGACCGATATAGCAGCACAATTTGTAATATTAATTGCCCATAATAGGAGCGTTTTTGGAGAATATTATCAAGATATTGTTGCTGCAGCTATCAACGAAAAAAAATCTAATTGTAATATAAATGCAATAGAAATCAAAACATAATTTTTATAAGTGATATACAGATGTTTGTGTAATTTATTACTTTATCCTTTGTAAGGATAGTGCTCGTTAAAATTTTTAAAAATATAATTATATATAAACAAAGTTAAATTAACTCAAAGAATGTACTAAAAATGTTTATAATTTTTACGATAAATTTTTTTATTGTAAGATTAGCTAAAAAGTTAATGATTTTTTTATATAACTTCATTTTTATAAAATTTGAAAAAAATAGAAAAAATTAGTAATTAAAATTTTTAAAATAATTATTAATAAACTTCAAAGATATTGTTTTAATATTAATAAAATAAAAATATTTTTAAATATGACAGCATTTAAAGACTTATGGTACAGAATATAAAACATAAAGTATTTAACTATAAAAAGAATTTAATAATAATATAGAAAAATACTGATAATTTTTTACCTATCAAATCATTTAAATAATACTTGTTTTTTATTAAAAATTTTTAAGATTTGTATAATTTCTTTATTGTAAAAAAAATATTTTGACTGTACATGTAAAAAATAATATACAATCTTTGATTCGGTTTGAAAATTGTACAAATTAAATTGTTTGTTGAATAAAAATTACAGTATTATTAAATTATAATTATGCACATTAATTAAAAACTCTGTATAAAATTACCATAATTCGATTCTTACATACAATTGTAAATATAATAACAGTGACTTAAAAGCCATCTAAAAAAAATTTTGTAAAACAATTAAAGTTACCGTTTTAATATAAATCATATTGGTTATCGAAAAAATTCATTCAATATTCATTTTTACACTTAAAAATTAAAAAAATATATATGTATAAATTTCGATTGTACTTTACAAGTTCATTAATCGAAATTATTTGTAAATAGATTTATATTCAATTTTGTAAATAATTTCAACGGCTTCACCATTATTTATAACTAGTTTATAACTGCTTAAAATACGATATATATATATATATATATATATAAATTTATTCAAATTTTGAATTCCTCAAGGTTACCCCAAGCTATCCCAACTCTCAATTTTACTGGCAAAGGTACACGAAGCTTAAAGGCATTTTCCATTGAATCTTTAACGATAAACGCTACTTGCCGTAGATCATCTGAATTTACCTTTTAAAAAAATAAAATAATTGAAAGAATTTTGCTAAATGTGTATAAATTCTATTTATAAGCTTACCTCATAAAGTAATTCATCGTGTAATTGTAAAATCAAATAACCACCTCTAGGTTTTAAATCTCCGTCACTACGTCGTAATTTTCGTTTGTTCTGCACCATTGGAAAAGTTATTGGTGTATATGAAAATTCTTTTTGCAATTTACTTTCTATTATCACCATTGCTTTTTTTGTTATATCTGCCGCTGAGCCTTGGACTTTAGTGTTTACTGCCTGTCGTTCTGCTTGAGCTAATAAAATTGAAAAATTTGTGAATTTAGAAAATGATTTTGATTGATGCGCACTTAATTTTTTACATTAGCATTTCAATTTATAAAATTGAAAATGCTCAAAATAGTCTTGCTTCAATATTATTCAAAATCTTACATTTAACAGCTGGAATTGTGCTATTGATACCCGGTAAAATGCGCCTACGATCAGCTAACGTAGATACAAAACCTTCTATTCTAGCTTGTTCGGATACAGCATTTAACCAGATTCGAATTCCTTTATACGTGCTCATAAATGATTCGAGATAATCTTTGGCCTCTGATTCAGTAACGGAAAGGATCTCTGCTAATGATTTCGCACCCATACCGTAAATCATTGCGTAACATAATTGTTTAGCACGCTGTCGCATATCGTCGTCCACCTTGAAGTATAATTTTTACATATTTTATTCTTTTTTAATGACTTAAATTTATAATTATGAAAATGAACTTATGCGAATCAATTTTCAAAAATGGTGTTTTAAAACAACTAATGCTTGAATTTTGCTTTTTACATTACATACCGTTTCTTCAGTTATTTTATAAAGTCTTGCAGCAATGTTTTTAAATATATCCCCTTGTTCGTGCATAAGTTTACATAATATTGGATCCTGAGAAAAATGTGCTAAAATTCGAAGTTCTAATTGACAAAAATCTGCCGATAAAATTAAATTTCCACTAATAGGAACAAATGCCATACGCGTACTGAACACACAACCGCTATTAAAAATAAAAAAAAAGAAAAAAAGAAAAAAAGAAAAAAAAAAAAACAGAAATAGTATTTAAAAAAAAGCGTAAAAATAAAGAATTGAGTAAAACTTTTTTTTTGTTGAAGTTTACTTAAAAATTTACACATTTTTTCACCTTATATCTGATTTAAAATCTCGAGGAATAGTTTGTAAGCTTGGTTCATGCATTGAAACACGACCAGTAACCGTATAAGTTATGCAATTTCCATGGATTCGATTATTTTTTGCTTCCACTTGTAATAATGGAAGAATAATCTAAAAATTGTTCTTTTATAATTAATAATATCTCAAATTTTGATAAAAATAAAAAAAAAAAAAAAATCTATATACTTTTGTTTGTACAGTATTGAGTTTTCTCCATAATGTTACGAGATTTGAAATTGGATTTTCACACGCTCTCAAAACATTTTTATTTGTACAAGCTCTTCCTTTTTTATTCAAGCCGAGAACCTTAAAAAATATTCATGTTATATTTTTAAATGTCAATCAAGGCTAAGAATTTAATAAAATCTGAACAAATTTAAAAATATTATGTACTTGTGATACTTCTTTCGATGAATAAAAGTTAAATTTTCTACCAGCAAGATTAAAAGCTTTTTGTTCTATACGTAATAAGTCATCTTTTATTACGGCATTTAATTCTTGTAATGAAGTCGTATTAATACCGAAACCTCTTAATTCCATACGCGCCAAAATAATGATCGTTGGCATTTCAACTTCTATAAATATTAATATTTAAGCATTAAAAAGGCTGCATCCTAGTTAATTAAACGATATATTTTATAAATAAATTATTACAAAATTACCCTTATATGCAGTTAATAAAGTATGACTATTTTCTTTTATTATGTTTAATATTCCTTCCGTTATATACCAGGATAATAAACTTTTAGCAGCCGCTCGTGTAGGTCCCGAAAGCACATATGTTCCAAAATTATTTTCATATGCAGCAGCTATATCTATACCTCTCGGAAAATATTGAGCAGCCTTAAAAGTCAAGTTTTAATTATTTTACGATTAAGCAAATTATTGATAATTATCGCATACCGCGCGCGTATAAATTTTTATTACCAATTGGGTGTAACTTTTATTATGAGTATCCGAATTCATTAACCAATCTCCAGCCTTTGGATCAAGAAAATTACAGCGTGATTCGATTTCCAAGCATCCATAAAGCATCTTGTACACCTCCTTAGCATCAAAACAACGAAAATTAACGGCAGTATTAATTAAGAGATCCCGCAAAAAATTCACTCGTTCTTTTATCGTCAATTTTGTTTCTGCAAATATTATTATATACAATAAATAAAAAATAATTCTAATCAATCGCATAGAATAAATAAATTTTTTATTTCAAATGTATATATTTACCTTTTGTATTGTTGAGCGGCATATAATAAATCGCTTTGATGCCCCATGAAATAACAACACCGCAAAGTTTTCTATCACTATAAACATAGCCATCGCTTTTTTTTTCCTTTTTCTTTTTTTCTTCAACTCCAATAATTTTTTTACCGATCGCTATTCCTTGATCTTTAACGTAGGGTTCAGTAACCAATGCTATAGCCAAATCGTTCATTCGCTCCTTTTGCGCGCTACCTTCAATATAACTACAAAATTGTCGAAAAATGTGTTTTGAATTTGCAACATTTATTGGTTCTATTGTTTTTGGATTTATTTTCTCGTCGTCTTTAACACAGCTATCGGATCTCATTAGTTTAATTTCATTTCCAGATGATACTTCATTTTTATTCTGTAAAGATTTTATAAGTAAAGTAATCTCTCTTAATTATTTTATTTAAATTTTATTTTATAAAAATTTATTTAATTTTCGAAATAATTATTTAATCATGAATTTGAATTTTTATGATAATTTAACTTTATATTAAATTCAAAATATATTTTATGAAAACATACTATATTTTCTATACCTTTATTACTTTTTCCTTTTCCAAGATAATCATGTCATCTGAATCAAACATTAAACAACTTTCGCCACCAGCACTCTCTTCATCACTAGACGAATCATTAAAAAGTAGCTGTGTATTTTGCTTGATGTGTAATTTAGATTCTGTATTTATCAATTTTGTTGTCAAATTATCGATTTTTGTAGATTTGCAAAATTTTTCCGCGTTCATCAAAAGTTTTTGTTCAATTCTATTCCGAGTTTTGTTCACACTTTTTTTACGAGTATTTGTTTGTGAACTAATAATCGAATCATCCGAATCAGACTTATTTAAGCTGTAAAAAAAAAAAAAAAAAAATTAAATAATCTCCATTGTAGTATCATTAATTTTGTAAAAAGTTAATATTATAAATATTAAATTAATCTTGAAAAAAATTTTTAAATAATAGTATGCTTTACCTAAGCTTAGGAGTATACGATTTACCAGTAGCATACGTTTTAATGCTCGCTACCGGAGATCTTTTAACATCGTCTTTATCAAATATGCGCCTTCGTAAAATAGACTTGGACGGGATATCTGGTAGTTTTTGTTTTGAAATTGTTGTTTGGATTTTATTAAGAGGTGAATTTTTATTTACTTGTGAATTTGAACGCGTTCGAATTTTCGATGACATAAGTAGCGATGGACTTTCAGATTCCATCTCAACGTTTTCATTGATTGCTTTATTCGACTCCTTTTCCAAATTGAGATTCTTCATTTGATCCCAGGAATCGTCTACCCAAGTAAATGGCGTTGCCGAATGCTTAACACTGTTGGCTTTATTTTCATTCTTTTGCGTGTTGTCTCTTGAAGTTTTTTCAATTTCATTCAAATTATTCTCTTTCTGGTTATCGATTTCACATTTTTTTTTATTACCAACCACTTTAGCAGAAATTTTATCAGGTATGTTTTCTTTAACCGCTTCGATTTTAAAAAAATCGGCCATCGAGCTACTCCTCACCGTCGTTCGAGAATTCACATTTTTTTCAATCTTTTGATTTCGTTCAGTAGAATTGCTTTTCTCAAAATCATTAAAACACGCAGAGTCAATGACATTTTTTTCCAAAATACTGCAAATCTGGGGATCTAAAAATGAACTATCGCTAAACAAACTTGGACTTTTCGAACAATTTGATCCCCCAGAATCTCTTTTTTTTTCAATTTCCATTTTCGCATCGATTACAGCTGCAGGTACAGCGAAAACATTATTGCTCTTTTCAACATCAACTTCTTTCATTATTTCATCGAAAACTCGAGCACTAAATTTAAAGGATTCTGATGATTGGTTATTTTCGATATTTCGCATTTCAGATCCCTGAGCTTTTGATAAATTTTTATCAATATTATCTTTTTGTTTTACAGAAGAATTTTTATTATTTTGAAAATCAATTAAATGATTTTCTTTCAAAAGACTTTTTGTTTTCTCAGCAAGCTCAGATCTTAACGTATTTGAACCCGAGTATATTTTTTCACTTACGTTGATCACATCTTCAGAATATATTAAAAGACTTTCGTTGCTGTTGACAAAATTTGGACTAATTATAGGTTTCTCTGTATTGTCAATTTTTGTTTTTTGAGTAATTTTAGTTTTTGCGGTTAGTAATATTGTTTGTGAATTCTCATTCTCACGAGATACATTAAAATTTGTATTTTCAATATTTTTTTCCATGAGCGCGCTGTTGTTTGATTTTTGACCAAGCTTAGATTTAAGATTTTTGGTAAAAATTTGTGCTTTTTCGTTTTCATCAACTTTTTCTTCATAAGATACGGAATAAATTTCATGAACTGTAGACAGACGTTTTTCAATTTGAATTGTTTTTTCTACGTTAAATTCATTATTATTTTTTATAATTTTCATCAACTCATCATTATCCTTTACAGGTTCTTTATCAATTATGCTATCCCCCATCTTATCAGGAACAGCGTGGACTTCAACTGAAACGTTTTTTAAAATTGGTGAACTATCTATTATGCTACTTTTTTTAAAGCTAGTAGTACCATCAATAGAAGAAGTTGGGCTTGTTTGGTTGTTGCTTTTATTAGTCTGACTCCATTGTACATCGTGTATGCCAAGCTCATGCTTTTATAAAAAAATAGTTTATAGAGTTATAAAAAAACATATTAACACGACAAAAAAATATAGAATAATATTACAATAGAATAATGTTATAATACCTTCACTAAAAATCGTGCTTCTTTAATCATAATAAGTGCAGCTTCGCGTGCTGTTAAACCATCTTTTCCAGTTATAAACACTGTTCTCATTTTAGTTCTTTTTGCAATTTCAGCTTGATTTTCACCATCAAAATCTTTTTCACTAAATAAAATTAAGTTAATTACAATTTTCATTAAAATTTTTTCATTTAAAAATCAAGTATGACTATCATACCTTTCGAATGGAAGAGCTTTGTTTAATGCTTGTTCAACGTCTAATTCATTAGCGGTAGCAAGCTCCGCTGCTGTTGTAATACCGTAATTAAATAAACTTCTTGCGCGGAGACCATTCAAACTAGGAAGCCGGAGAAGATCCAATAAATCTCTACAAACACCGAATTGTAATCGAGCTTGAAATTGTGCAAAGAGTAATTCCATACAATCCCACTTCAGTTCCCTACAAAAATTAGTTACCATGCCTAAACAATAATAAATCATTTTAAAAATTAAAAATAATGTGAATAAAATTTCAAATTAAAAATAATTCAAACAATTGAGAATGAAAAATTTTAACTGTAAACAAATGTACAAATCACCTGCAAAAGTTGAGGAGGACTGTTGTAAACTTTGCAATAAACCACGGCAACAATTATATTTTCTACAAACAACATTTAATGGTACTTCGCGAACTAAATCATGTAAAGCCAAAGCAGTGAAGAATCTTCGATGAATATTTAACTAATGAAAATATATATATTTTTTTTTTTTTTTTTTTATTTCCATTATATAAATAAAATACTTTTATAAAAAATAATTTTGAAAATTAAAAAATAATAATAACATTAACAATGATCATTAAAATATATTTTTTCTATTGACAGGTAATGCAATGCATTATGTTTACCGTTTTACCAGGTTTTATTATTCCACGCATAGCAGTCATTAAGAATCTTTCTTCTACTCCAACTAGTTGACCAACACGGCGTTCACTTTCTGATAGCGCTCGCCATAATTCATTAAACACCATCCAGTCGATTTGATTGATCTGACTGCCAGAGTTAAAAGGTGTTACTAAATAAACAACATGCAGTTCCGTGTCTAAAACGAAGCATTTTCTTGCTCGTTGTAATTCCTCAAAAAGAAATAATCCTTCTCGTGGCGGTATCGATGCAGATAAACAAGCTTTCCCTAGACAAGTAGCTACTAGTCTCTGTTCGTTTTTATCCGAATTATGATTCCTATAAATCAACTGATTAGTATTAATTCCTTAATTTTATTCACAATACTTATTTTATTAAAAATACTTAATTCTTAAAAAGTTTAAGAAGTTTTTACACTCACTGTAGAAATTCGTTAGAAATTAAAAATGTTACAGCTTCTTCAACCATTTCTTTAACTTCATTATCGTCGCATTTGTAAATAAAAGTACATTTACTATAAAAATCTAGATCTTCTGGTGAACGAACGACTCCACTTGCAACGGCTTCAAGAAGAGCTCTAATTAAAGGCCCTGAACCTTCTAAACAAGATTCAATAGGTTCCAAAGATGATGTCATTAAATTGACGGCTACTGTACGCTCATTTTTTTTGCAAATAAGAATACTTTCACCTAAAATTCATTCTTTTATATTTTGAAAAACGATTAGATTAAATTTACAAATTTACCTGCTGTATCTTTTCCCATACGACCGGCGCGTCCTATCATTTGTTGATAGGTCAATTTATCTAATGGTTTACCGTTAAACATCGGTGATCGTATAATTACTCTTCTAGCGGGGAGATTTACACCACTACTCAAGGTGGAAGTTGCAATTAGGACTTTTAATGAACCTACTCTAGAATGAAATATTTTTGTCAATATATTTAAATATTTTTTAAATGCAAATTGTCACATCTGAAAATTTACCTAAAACCTCCTTCAATAATATCGCGCTCATCCATTGTTAAACCGGCATGATGAAATGCAACTCCAAAAGAAACTGTTTTTTTTAATACATTATCTAATCCAACAGGACAAAGTTGAAGCTGGACCAATACTTCTTCAACAGCTGTTAAATCTATATTTTTTCTTAAAATTTTCCCATGAAATGTGTTATCGCGACCTAACAATATTAATTAATAATTTTTTTAGCATGAAATAAATTATTTTTTATAACAAATAAATTAATTTTTGAAGTACCTAATTGAAAAAAAGTTGAGGAAAGTTGAATAGCCAATTTTTCACACCAATTCTTTGTTGGACAAAATATTAGTACTCCATTACCATCATTTATAGTTTCTATGCATAATTGAATAATATTGTCTGTATCATCAATTATATCTGGAGCTGCTTCAATTGTTCTAATAATATCAAGTTTTGTATCAAAAATGGATGACCCAATCTAAAATGAAAAAAAAATTTTGTGCAACTATAAATGTAAAGCTATTTTTGAAAATAAAACCATTCTTTAATACTTTGCATTGCTCGTTAAGAGGTATTGGCCTAAAATCAGTTTTATAAAGTTCAGCATCCAACCAGTCAGCAATTAATGATAAATTTGGAAGAGTTGCTGACATGCCAATTAATTGAATATCTATATGCTCTAAACTGAAAATATTTTATTTTATCCACAGTAAAATTTTAAATATAAAAATTATTATTACAATTTTTCTTACCTTAAAGTCATATACCGTAATTTTGTCAAAAGTAGTTCTAACAAATATCCTCTTCCGGGATCACCAAGAAGATGTAATTCATCAATGACAACTGCTCCTAAAGTAACTAAATCACCATCCTCCATTAGACGGTTTATTAATGAATTAGCTTTTTCAATAGTGGCTATTGCAATATGTACGGAGGAAAAACCTCCAGCAGGTGCCACACCTCCCATAAAACCTTCTACTCTTACACCACTGTCAGAGAGTAAATCCTGATAAATCAATTATTATGTTTGCATTTTATATAAATATTAATAATTTAATATCAAAATGAATGAACATAAAATTTATACTTGAAAATAAAACATTTTTTCTCTAACAACAGAAACAAATGGTAAAATAATTATTGCTTTCTTTCGACGTTCTAATACTGTTTTTAAGACTAGCAATTCAGCGACTAATGTTTTTCCAGCAGAAGTAGGTGCAGAATAAACAAGATTTTTATTCTGTTCTAAAATTTTTTGATTTGCAAGACATTCTACTTGCCAAGGAAACATAGTTTTAACACCTAGAGCTTCATATTTCTAAAACAATTTAATATTTTGCACAAAAATTTATTCCTACCAATTATATTTACATTAATTTGAAAATTATTAAACTGATTAAAAAATATACTTACTTCAAGAATTAATGGAGGTAAACCCCAATTAGACAATTCAAGACGCTTTTGACTGTTTAAATCACTCAATGTTTGAATACTTAAAATTTTGGAACTAATGAAACTATCTGTAATGTTATTAAATACATTACTTTTACTATTTGTAAAAGACTTTTGAGACTTTACTATAGATAAATGAATTGATGTTAATTCGTTATGTTTATTTTTACTATCATTAGAAATTGTATTACTAGTATCTTCTTTCAAAACAGATTTTAATTTTTTTGTAGGAATGAATGAATCTGTTCTGGATTTAACTTTAATAGATCTGAAATTCGATTTCAATTTCTTGACGCTTGGATTAACTTTACTAATTTCTGAACTTTGTTGAACTTTAGGTAATTTACTATTTTCTGTAATATCAGGAACAAATGTCAAACAATCTTTAAAGTATTTGGCAATGTCACTATCTTCTTTGTTTGGTAAATTGTTTGAATTTTGTGTAGATCTTAAACGTTTTTTCTTAGTTATATTAGACATGTTGGAAAAACAAATTTATTTCAATAAAAACAATATTTCATAGATGATAAGTCTATACATTATTTAAAAATCGGAGCAGCATGATTATTGTCTTCATCGCTAACCGTCAACAAACATTGTACAGTAGACACTATTTAAAAGCAATTGCAAGAAATTTCATTGGTTATTATCAAAAGACAAGGAGAGAAAACATATTAGACATAATTTTTGCCACTTGGAGCGTTCAGATCGTCGTATTACCAATTATTACCAACAAAGCATTTAAATCATAAACTTATATACTAGACTGCGCGCGCTGTGAGAGGTTTTGAAGACAACATTAAAGTGAGAAAACAATAGCGGGAGGCGTTGTGTCTCTCTCTCTCTCTAACGTGCCGGTTGGTGGGGGGAGCGACTGACTACGTGAAAAGGACATCATAAATAAGTAACCATAACAAATAGACGAGGAGAAGGAACACTTACCCCTTAACAGCCTCCCCACTCTTCCTGCCAAGCCGACAAGAGAGACAAAACGCCTCCCAAGCTATCTCCGTCCTTTAATGTTGTCTTCAAAACCTCTCACAGCGCGCGCAGTCTAGTATATAAGTCTATGATTTAAATAAATATAAAGCAAAATGGCGCATCACGTTTAAATGTAAACATAAAGCATGCTTAGTTGATACTTACTTTTTGAATTTACTTACAAGTGAAATAATAAAAAAAATACAGTGAGTTTTATTTTAATTTAATATTATAATTATCTCAATAATAATGACGTTAATAAAAAATTAAAATTTATATTTTTTGAAATTGCCCTGAAAGTGAAATACTGTGTTTTAATTATACTTGTTTATAACATTATAGTAAATTAAGAAAAGAAATAGAGTATAATTAGTATTATAGTGTAAAAAGCACGTTAAAATGAACTAAAAAACATTTAAAAAATATTCAATTTATCAAATTGTATGTTGATTTTATTTAAATTTCACCAATTATAAAATATTAATATAAACTACATTATTTTTTGTAATTAAAATATATTATATTATATTTATTCATGCAATTATTATATTTATATCTAATAATGTATTAAAATTACGTAAAAAATAAGTCACGATAACATAACCTGTTTTAATTCAATAAAAGCCAAACATTAAATTTAAAAAATTTTTTAAATTTAATTTATGTAAATATTTAATAAAAATTTATTCGTTAAATTATAATTTATATTCAATATAAAATCGATCTATGTTAGTACAGTAAAAATTTGTATTACATTTTGTTTTTTACAAATTTTAGCGCCAACTTATTTTTAGGTTATTAGCCAGATTCATTTTATTAACATAGTTTAAGCAATTATATTGAAATAATTGTTTAAACTAATACAATATAAGGAAATTTAAATAAAACCTTCACTTGTTAAATTTTTTATTAAAAATAAACTATTTAATTACTTTAGTTAAATTTATATTATTGCCGTGTAACTAATTCTAATAATATTTTTGATTAAATAGATGGCATCAGTACCTACAAAACGTAAAGCAGAAGCTCAAATACCTGCTGAAGAAAGTGATTTACTTCTTATTAGACCACTTGGTGCTGGTCAAGAAGTTGGTCGTTCCTGTATTATGTTGGAATTTAAAGGGAAAAAAATAATGTTAGACTGCGGCATTCATCCAGGTTTAAGTGGAATGGATGCTCTTCCATTTGTAGATATAGTTGAAGCCGATGAAATTGATCTTTTACTTATTTCTCATTTTCATTTGGATCATTGCGGTGCGTTGCCTTGGTTTCTTCAGAAAACTAGTTTTAAAGGTAGATGTTTTATGACTCATGCAACAAAAGCTATTTATCGATGGTTATTGTCAGATTACATTAAAGTTAGCAACATTGCTACCGAACAAATGCTTTATACCGAATCAGACTTGGAATCGAGTATGGATAAAATAGAAACAATAAACTTTCACGAAGAAAAAGATGTATATGGCATAAAATTTTGGGCATACAATGCTGGTCATGTATTAGGAGCAGCTATGTTTATGATTGAAATTGCAGGTAATAAATTTTAATTTTAATTTATTTTATCATTTTATAATCAATTTTAAAAATTAATATGCAAATTTACTTTAGGCGTTAAAATTTTATATACCGGCGACTTTAGTCGACAAGAAGATAGACATTTGATGGCTGCAGAAATACCAAACGTCCATCCCGATGTTTTAATCACGGAATCTACTTATGGGACACACATTCACGAAAAGCGGGAAGATCGAGAAGGAAGGTTTACAAATTTAGTTCATGAAATTGTAAACCGTGGAGGGCGATGTCTCATACCAGTGTTTGCCCTGGGTCGAGCACAAGAACTATTGCTCATTTTAGACGAGTATTGGAGTCAACATCCGGAATTGCACGAGATTCCAATATATTATGCATCTTCTTTAGCAAAGAAGTGTATGGCAGTGTATCAAACTTATGTGAACGCCATGAATGACAAAATCAGACGACAAATAGCTATTAATAACCCATTTGTATTTAAACACATATCAAATCTAAAAGGCATCGATCATTTCGACGATATTGGACCTTGTGTTGTTATGGCTTCTCCAGGTATGATGCAGAGCGGTTTATCCCGAGAGCTTTTCGAATCATGGTGTACCGACGCGAAAAACGGTGTGATTATCGCGGGTTACTGCGTCGAAGGAACTTTAGCAAAAACGATATTGTCCGAGCCCG
Organism: Chalcis sispes; assembly: GCA_949987625.1. Lineage (NCBI taxonomy): Eukaryota > Metazoa > Arthropoda > Insecta > Hymenoptera > Chalcididae > Chalcis > Chalcis sispes. The sequence continues at coordinate 84,795,714 of OX465094.1, forward strand.
AAGAAATAACAACGATGAGCGGTCAAAAACTCCCTCTCAAAATGTCCGTTGATTATATATCGTTTTCAGCTCACACGGATTATCAGCAGACCTCGGAATTCATTCGAATTCTTAAGCCACCACACGTCGTCCTTGTTCACGGCGAGCAAAATGAAATGGGAAGGTTAAAGGCTGCGCTGCAAAGAGAATACGAAGACGATCCCAGTACCGCAATGGAAATTCATAATCCGCGTAATACCGTTGCCGTTGAACTATACTTCCGTGGTGAAAAAACAGCCAAAGTCATGGGAGCTCTCGCTATGAACACACCAAAACCCGGCCAAAAATTGTCGGGTGTTTTAGTTAAGCGAAACTTTAATTATCATTTGTTAGATCCCTGCGATCTGTCCAAGTATACGGATATGAGTATGAGCCAAGTGATCCAACGCCAGAGCGTTTACTACTCGGCATCGTTACCTACGCTCAAACACTTGCTTACGCAAATAGCCGGTAACCTTGACATCGTGGACGATAGGAAACTCAGGGTCTTCAAAAGTGTCGACATTACTATCGAAGGTAAAATCATCACAATGGAATGGGTAGCTACTCCCGTCAATGACATGTACGCAGACGCAGTTCTAACAGCTTTACTACAAGCCGAGACAATGGACAGCAACCCGAAGATGTTGACCGCACCTACGAAAATGGATAGAATGCATTTCAAAGAATGTCTTATTGAAATGCTGCAAGAAATGTTTGGGGAGGATTCCGTGCCGAAGATTTTTAAAGGTGAGAAATTATACGTAACGGTGGACGGAAAGAAGGCGTACATCGACTTGATTAATTTGGAAGTGACTTGCAAAGAGGACGAAACGTTTCAGCAGATTGTGCAGACCGCTGTGATAAAATTACATCAATCCCTAGCTCCACCATCCGACAATGTTTAACTTTGGTAGAATTATTTTCTATTCATTTTATTTCATTATACATTTTATAGATAGTGAACAGTGGTTTCAAATGAAACTCTCGGGCTGAATAATATTTTGTAAAGTCATTGTCCGAAATCGTGAATAGAAACAATAAATAGATTAAGATTATTGAAAAATTAGTACATTTTAAATGCGTACTTGTTTGTATTTTTCTACAAAAATAATGAAATTATTGTCACACTTTTTATTATGAAATCGTGCTATGCCGTTATGAAAATTCATATTGCACTAAAGATATTTATTAAAATTTCTTTATGCATAAATATGCAGATGTTAAATGATAACTAAACTTTCATTTTGTAAATGAGAAATTTTGTAAATCCTAGCTAATAAATTATTAATTTGAGACATGTAATATTAGATTAAACTAAAGTTATAAGTGATACTTACGAACACACACACACACACACACACGCGCGCGCGAACATTCGTTAACATTAAACAAACAGAAAAAAAATGAAATTCTTGTTTTTCATTTTGATACCAACATTTAAGTTTAAAAAACTTTATTAATGTACATTTATATATAAGTAACATGAATAATTGTATATTTGTCTGGTAATTATATTAAAATGAAAAAATTGAAATATTTGTTAGAATGAATAAATAAATAAAAAAAAAAAAAAAAAAAAAAAAAACAATTTAATCATCTAAATATATTTTATTAAAAATATACACAAATAATTTATATGCTAGTTACTGGTCGTTTGTCGAGGTAAGCTTTAATATTGGGATGGGAGCGGACTGTCTCGTATACGTTTTTAAGCTTCGGATAATCTGCTAAATATTCTTTTTGCATAAATTTGGATATCATCTCGATGATTGCGGTGAAGTATATGTCGACCCAGCTTAACTGTTGATAATTAAAATTAAAATTTTAATCAATCCTCGCAAATTATTGATTTATTAATATTTAACAATTGTTCGAGCTAAATTATATATATATATATATATATATTTATTAGACCTTCGAATTATATTATATACCTTATTGGCAAAAAAGAATCCGCCATTCTTCTTCACTTGCTCTTCGAATTTTTTTAAGCAAAACGGCGCTCTTTCATTCGCTGTAGCCTGCAGCTTTGCCTTCAATTCTGGATTATCTTCTCGAAAAAATTTAGTAACATCTGCGCGATAAATAAAAATAAAAAATTTGCAATCAATATACGCTACAATAAGTAATAATTTGTTTTTGTATCGTTTTAACTTACGTTGTCTTAGATCTTCGATATCATCGACGCTAGCGTCCATTCTCAAAGCTTCGAGATCGTCGGAGCTGTGGATGCCAAACTTTTTGGCGAGGTAGCGGGCGATCGCTCGATTTTGATGGTAAATTTGGCCGTCGATTTCAAGGATCGGTATTTGTTCCATCGGCATTTC
>OX465094.1:84808061-84825561 GCA_949987625.1 Chalcis sispes
TTTTTTTTTGTAGAAAACTATACTATAGTAGTAAAAATAAATATTAAAATTATTTGTTTTTTTTTTAAAAGATATTAATTAACCCTTTCAGTTACGAATTTTTCAGTTAAATTTTGAAAAATGGTAATTTTTTTTTTATTTGGTATATAAGGGTTTGGTATATAATTTTTGAGGTCGCTGATTACGAATCCGCTATAAAAATTTCAAAATTCAAGATGGCGGATCCAATATGGTCGCTATTTTGAATTTTGTAATTTTGATAGCGAATTAGTAATCAGCGACCTCAAAAACCCCTATGTACCAAAATTTAGAATAAATTACCATTTTTTTAAATTTAGGTCCGCCATATTGGATCCGCCATTTCGAATTTAAAAATTTTGATAGCAGATTTGTAATCAGAGACCTCAAGGACTCCCATATACAAATTTTCAGACAATAATAGCTATTATTTCGTTTTGGCATGAATTTATTCTGAAAATTCTGCTTTTTTTAATACTAATTTCTTATTAACAATAATTATTTTAAATAATTATGCAATATCATTCTACTTTAAACACTTGCTGGATTCTTGTGATGACAGGAAATAAAAACCGCAGAGAAATCGATAAGAAACTGCTCGTAAACGTTAAAAAATCGATAGTGTCTAGGTGGTACACTGGTGTACCGCTGTGACTGAAAGGGTTAGAAGCTAATGAATCATAGTTGAATCATTAAAATGCATTTGATGCCACTTGGAAACCTATTTTCTCATAAAAAGTAATCGATATCGTTGTTTAAATATAAAAACGATAACGAAAATTAAATGCTATCAAAGTTCATTAAAAAAAAAAAATCCGGGTATAATATAAACTAGTATTAAAATTAAAGTTAATTGTACATAATTAATATAAACTTGCAAATACTTTTAAATAATTGAAAAAAAAAAAAATCTAAAAAACAGCTTTGAACACGTTTGCGTTTGTATAAAACATATCACAGATAGATAATAATTTGTGTGATGAAAATTATTTTATTTGCACTGTTAAGATATAATTTTTTTTTTTTTTTTTTTTTTTTTTTTTTTTTTTTTTACAAAGGTCAAACGGTCATTCGAGGTAAGAAAAGGAGGAGAGGAAAGGTTGCGGAATCGAATAATATTTATTTTATTTTTGTTATTCTTTTTTTTGTTTTTCGTATCGGACAGAGGTTTGATTAAGGAATTGTTTGTAGAGTGAAGAATTGTAGGTGTGATTGGGAGAAGGCTTAGGCGTCCAAGTCATCGGGCTGCACGTGCATGTATTCGCCGTTCGGTAGGATTCCTGGAAGAGGAACAAGGAACTCGGTGTCTCTACGGTTATGTTGTGTACTCGTCGATTAATTAAAAAAAAGAATAAAGAGAGAACGAGGAAAGATGAAGAGTAGGAGAAGAAATACTTTATGGAAAAAAAAAAAAAAGAGAAAAAGAAAAGTAAAGGGAGAGATAGAGATAGAGATAGAGATAGAGCTAGAGATAGAGATAGAGATAGAGATAGAGATAGAGATAGAGATAGAGATAGAGATAGAGATAGAGATAGAGATAGAGATAGAGATAGAGATAGAGATAAAGAGAGAGAGATAAAGAGATAGAGATAGAGATAGAGATAGAGATAAAGAGAGAGAGATAAAGAGATAGAGATAGAGATAGAGATAAAGAGAGAGAGATAAAGAGATAGAGATAGAGATAGAGATAAAGAGAGAGACAGAGAGAGAGAGAGAGAGAGAGAGAGAGAGAGAGAGAGAGAGAGAGAGAGAGAGAGAGAGAGAGAGAGAAAGAGAGAAAGAGAGAGAGAGAGAAAATAATAGTAAAAAGTATACGATTACGCACCTTGAGAATTTGGCTCGGGTAGATTTTCCCGTGGCACTAGATGCATCACCGTTGTTTTTCCAAATGGAAGACCGAGCGCACCAAGTGTCACGTTGCTGTGTAAAAAGCGGCCTTGATATATCAGTCGTAGGATTTCCGCTTTGGCCACCGCCTCTTCCGCCCAATCTGCGTTGGACGACAAAAAATGGAAAAATAAAATTTAATTAGCCTTACCGTTTTATTACCATACTGTGATTAATTATTTATTTATATCTTAGAATACTATATTATTTTTTTTTTTATTTTATTTATTTTTTTTTCTTCTTTATTTTGTAAAATGTACTAGTAAAACGAATTATTAATATTAGCTTTGTTTTTTAATCCACAGTTTCTTTTTGTAAAGTGAAAATTTTTAAACGTAAAGTCAATGAATAAAATCGATAAAGGATTCATCCGAATGAATTACCTTTACTAGATAACACTTTATTTTATTACTTTGCCGTTGCGAGAGTTTTTTTTTTCACAAAAGTTTACTAAACAAATACGCGATAAAAGTGTATTAAGAACGACGTCTACGTAAACTGTTTCGTTAAATTTATCGCTTTTTTTTATATCGAAGTTAAATGTAATTTAATGTTTTTCCAATCGAGTAAATAAAAATGAAAATGAAAAAGAAAAAGAAAAAGAAAAAGAAAAAGAAAAAGAAAAAGAAAAAGAAAAAGAAAAAAAAAATAAGTAAATAAATTTTTATACCCATCAAACATAATAGTAGTTCATAGTCTTGTTTTAGGTTGTAATTACAAATATACGACAATCGAGATATTTCTTCATCTCTATTTTTTACTCGTTGCCAAAACGATAAAAATCTTAACAATCAAGCGACATTTTTTTTTTCATCAACGTCGTACGTGAATTTTTTTAATTAATCAGATATCTTCAACAAAATATGATAAAAGCTCAACCTAAAATATGAATATTCTATTATGGACTTTTTTTTTCTTTCTTTCTGTTTGTAATCGCGAGATGCTTTTAAAAAGTTGAAATTTGTTTGATGAAAAAAAGTCCAGTGCGCCATTGTCGCGTGAAAAAATTTCAATACCGCCTAGGCCTTGGCTGTTTATTTCATAGAAAGTAAGATGTTTCGCTCACGTCGCTTCGTTCAAGCCATAAATCTATATCAAACTCTCTATTTATCCTTATAACACACACGCTCACTTTTTTAAAGTTATTATTAAGTGTGCTTTATGAAAAAAAAAAAAAAAAAAAAAATTTTTGCCGTTTAAAATTAAATTTATCAATTTTATTTATAGTAAATATTCGTAGATGTGTGCGTTTGATTTATACTTTCGAAAATAATTTTAATATCGATCATCTGATGTATAAGTAAAAAATAAAATGTGTATATAAAAAGGCGAAATCAAATGATAATAATAGCAATCTTCAAATTAAAAATATCTCCAAAATTTCTATTAAATTTAAAATTTAAAAATAGCACAATAATATACGAAATGAAAAATTTCATTAAAGTCAAGATAAATTAAATTATAAATATTAAAGTTTTAATTTTATCATCATTTCTTAAAAATTTCATTATAACAATGAGGAAGCTTATTTATCATAAATTCATTTAAGGAATTAATAATATGTGCGTGCGCGTATGAAACAGTTGAGCGTATAACGAGTTACAATAAAAGAAAATGCAATAGGAATATTTAAAAAATTTCAAAGTTTATCTATTGCTTTTTGCATAAAAATATTACCTTAAGCTCGTTATTAAACAGATTAAACTTTGGATGAGCGATGTAAATATATGATTCATAACGAACGAAATGACTAAAACAAAATTACACCAATAATTGCATCAATAAAAAATTTAAATACTTCAACCGATAACGCTTGACAAAAGTAATTATCGCTCCGTTTAAAAAATATAAAAAATCTAGTTTTCAAACATTAGGCAGACTCAAATATTATTAAAGATTATAAAAAAAAAAAAAAAAAAAAAAAAAAAGAGCATCGATCATGGCGGGCAACTTTAAGAATAACAATCCCATCGTCTTGTCGTAAAATTCGCACGTTTGACAATAACTAATCCAATCTATTCGATTCGGGTCATACACGCTCTCGCGCGCGCGCGCACACCGATGTTGTTTTAAAGTAAAAGCGAGTGAATAAGAGATGAGGGCATGGGCAGTAGAAATAAAGAATGAAAAAAAAAAGAAACCCTATCGCGAAGGAAATAAAAATAAAAGAGCTAGAACGATTGCATGTAATAGATATATAGATATAAACATATAGATATACATATACACGTGAAACACTCACCTTCCGGCCAATTTTCGAAGACATGATGGGCTATGTCCCCCGCAGAGTCGCTTGGACTGAATAGGAACTCTTTTGTCTTACCGCTGACGAGGATGAGGCGCAGATTTATCTGTAACAAAGAGAAAGAGAGGAGGTAATAAATCGAACGACTCGTTTCTTTCTCTCTTTCATTTTTTTCTTATCCTTTTTTTTCGTTTCGTTTCTTATTATAATAATGACTTTTACATATACATATACATATACATATACATATACATATACATTATATATTTACGTACACCTAGCGATAAAAGAGAAATGGAAAAAAATGTGCGGAAATAAAGAATAAAAACAACGAGGAATGAGGAACGAGGAAGTGCGCGTCCTTTTTTTTATTTTTTTATTTTTCTACGAATTCGATTCAAATGTACATACAAGTGTAACGAGCTCGAGTTCGTTATAGTATTTACATACGAATTGCAAAAAAATATTAGTAAGCTGAGAATAATTTGAGAGAATTATTTTAGAAAAAAATAAATAAATAAATAAATAAAGTTACGAGTTAGAAAGTCATTGTTATCGCGTTTAACAAAGAATGTGTATAAATGGAAAAGATACATAAGTACTTATACGTTAACGAGTCATACGATAATTATTACGGAGGTATGCATCTTTTTTATTGCACATTTTAAGGAGCTGCATTTGTCATTATTAGGCAGCGTGGGCGAGGTGAAGAGAGAGAGAGAGAGAGAGAGAGAGAGAGAGAGAGAGAGAGAGAGAGAGAGAAAGAGAGAAAGAGAGATACATATATTATGCATTTATTGTTCACGTGTTTATAAGCGAACTGTGTATATTTATATTATTATTATTATTATTATTATTATTATTATTATTATTATTATTATTATTATTATTATTATTATTATTATTATTGTTATTATTGTTATTATTGTTATTATTGTTAACCCCGCTATGCCGGTCCAACCCCGCTATGCCGGTCTAACCCCGCTATGCCGGTCCCAAGCCCGGAGCCTCTCCTTTCAGAAGGAGAGGAAGGGGGAGGGGGAGGAGTAACACCTCGTTAAAAAACCTTGGTCCATCTGACCCGGATGGTAGAACCTCGTAGGGGTCCCGCCTGGGGTTACAGGTTGGGTCAGGGACGAGTAGCGAGTGCGGTGACACTGCCCATTTAGGATGTGTGATATGATCTGTGCAGCGCGCTCTCCTTGGAACTCCCGGCGTCAACGCGCCGCACCCAAGGGGATGCTGGGATGCCAATGAAGGGTGCAGGTGCAAGGCTGGGGCGGATGTCACATTCCCGTCCCATAGCCAAAAGCCTCTACAGCAATGGGGGTAGCTGTAGCGGTGATCACCCCCCCCCCCAAACCCAGAGGCACCGCGTTCGGAGACGGCCCAGCATCTTGGAGTAATTTACTACCATGCAGCCTAAACAAACCACAACCACAACCAAAAAGAAAAGCCTGACTTTAGACGCACCTCACACTGGGAGTGCTTCTAAAGTAGCTGCAGTAAACGCAGCTAGTTGTTGCACTCGCGAGGACACGCTTAGTAAGTGTATCCTCCAAATGAAAGAATTAGTGCAGAAAATGCTGACAGTGATCAAGGTTCAAAAGAACGTCATCAGCAAAATAAAGGATGATCTCCCACAGTTGGAGGACATCCTGGATCAGGTCGAGCAGGCTCACTGCCGGAACACCACAGCCCGCCGAAGGGATAGTGAGCCAGCGACCCCGGTCCTAGCGCCCAAAACGTCGCAAACAAGGAATAAGCGACCTGCCTCCAGCCCACCTGATGTGCCACAACCGGCTGCGGCAAAAAAGAAAACAGAGGCCGAATCATGGACTGAGGTCGTTAAGAAGCACCGACCTTTAAAGAAGACTTCGCCTCCGAAGAAGAATAATGAAGTTAACCTCCGCGCCGCAAACCCGGTCGTCAAGGACACTAGCAGGAGGGAAAAAGAAAAGAAAAAAAGGCTAGCAAAGAAAAAATCGGACGCGATCTTGCTAAAACCTCAATCTGGCAAAACATATGCCGACGTCATGCAAGTCATCCGCAAAGATGTCAAGCCAGAAAACAGTGGAGTGGAGGTTCGATCCGTCCGAAAGACCAGAGCAAGAGGGGTCCTCATCGAACTTCAGAAGGCCAAAGCCGAGGAAAGGGCAAATTTCACCCGAGCCCTTCAAGAAACTGCGGCTGGCAGCGTTAGCAGTGTACAGCAGTTGACACCCCGGATTACCATGGAAATCCGGGATGTGGATAGCTGCTGTACCGCACACAAGGTCAAAGAGGCCCTTAAGACCGAACTGCAGGACTATAAGGGGACCTTGCAAGTTAGGCTCACAAAGCCTAACTGGAGAGAGCAATGCCTCGCACTAGTAAACATCGAGCGCGAGGCAGCAGAAACGCTTCTCCAAAAAAGGCGATTGAAAATCGGTCTTGTATACTGTAAGTTGCGGGGCCGCGACATAATAGCGAGATGCTGGGGTTACCCCCAGTTGTAGCTCAACAAAAAATGCCTTTTTCATGAATTTTTTTAAAGAAAACTACAAAACTTTTTCAAACGATTATTATATCATCTTAAAGAATACATCTTGAACAACTTTCAGTAATTTTTTTATTGCAAAATATTACATTGTTAAGTGGCAAATGGCCGCCAATCAAATAGTGTTTTTATTTATACGGTTTGCGGTGACCAACATTGCGGCGAAGTGGATCATTTGAAACAAAAAATGTGGATAGATTTAGTTAAATATAAGTATAAACTAGTCTTTAATCGAAGGATTTAAAAAAATATTCATTTTTCACAAAATGGCGGACAGTCAAAGTTAATGGTTCGATTTTAACGAAAAATCGAACGATTAAAGACTACATTTTTATGTATTAAATAAGCCTGCAAAATTTCAAGAAGATCGGTTTATTAGTGTTCGAGTAATCTTGGTCACCGACTTCAGAAATGCCATTTCGAGAAAAACGCGTTTAAAGTTTTAATTGCCGGTTGTTTACACAACGGATTCTTCTCTTTCAACGCTCATATCTCAGTCAATTTTGTTCGGATCGACTTGAAATTTCCAGGTCATATTCTCAGATACTTATACTTCAAAAAAATGCAATTAACAAAAAATCGATTTTTTCAAAGTCGCAAGTGGGGGTAACCCGTTAAGGGGGGAAATCACAGTAGCACACAAAAAAATAGGCATATTTTCAGGAATTAATTTTGGCTGAATAAAAGTATCAATCGAAAATCTGTAAAGTAGGTTTTATAGCAATACTAAAAAAGTACAAAATGTAATTTTTTTAATAAAAAATATTTAAAAATGGCGGCTGCGCAGCATATGGCCTAAGGCGCCTATTTTTGAAAGCGTGTCAATGGCCGAAGACGTAGACTCCTTAATTTTTGACCTGGAAGAAAAAACCCTAAATTTTTTAGTTTTTATATAACAGCAGCTAGCGAGCTACGTAGGATTTTTCCGATGTATTGATTTTTCACAAAATGGTGCATGTTTAAAAATAAAGTTAAATTTTTAACAAAAAAAACGCTATCAAATCTTTGATAAAAAAAACTAAGCCATATAAAATAAAAAATCCTACGTAGCTCTGTGGAGAAAGATATTTTAAAGCTACTGTCAAAATTTTAAGTTGATCGGTAAAGATTTGCTTGAGTTATGTTTTCGGCGAGTTCAAAAAAAGTGGTTTCGACAAAAACGCGTTTAAAGTTTTAAGGCGCTCGGAGCATACCTGAGTAGCGTTACCACAGAATGAAAAATTTGGGCACTCGGACACTTTTGCCGTGTTCCATCATTTGGTATATTATTTTTAAGACCCTAAAGCACCTTTTAGGCGAAAAAAATTTTTTTCGAAAAATTGAAAATTTTACTGTGATTTCCCCCCTTAAATGTCTTGGCTATGGACACCGCAGCCCTGGATGCAAAGGTCCCGACCGCAGCAATCTCTGCTACCGATGTAGCGGAGAGGGGCACAAGGCCAGCGAATGTAACGCTGAGCCAGTGTGCTTCCTCTGCCCAAGTCAGGAAAACGACCCAGCTGCAAATAAACATGTAGCTGGATCGGGAACATGCAGGGCCTTTAAAGAGGCCCTGGCAAAAGCTAAGCAGAGATGGCGGTAGTTCTGCAGTGCAACCTAAATAGAAGCAGGCTCAAAACCTATTGTCCCAAATCTGTGTCGAGAAACACGCTGACATTGTTCTGGTCAGCGAGCAGTACCGAGACAAAGACGGGCAGGATGGTACCCCGACGATCTCGGCACTGCGGCCATATGGATCCCCGAACAGAATAACATCTTTATTTCGGGCCATGGATCCGGCCGCGGTTATGTGTGGGTGAGGTACAGGGACGTATCATACGTCAGTGTCTACCTCACCCTAAACGACCCGATTAGTGAATTCCAGTCCAAGCTCGACGGACTGGAAGACACATTAAGGGATCTACAGGGCGGACTGGTAGTTGCTGGAGACTTCAACGCCAGAGCGCTCAAGTGGGGCGAAGCCAGGCCTGACTCCCGTGGCAATAGAGTCATGGAGATGGCGACGAGACTGGGGCTGGTGGTATTAAACAACGGCCTCACGTCAACCTTCCGAAGGCCTGGCTACAGGGAGACCATCATCGATATCTCCCTGGCCAATGAACATCTGGCAGCGCGCGTCCGGGGATGGCAGGTGATCGAAGACTATACAGCCAGCGATCACCAATACATCGTGTTCTGCGTACACGATGTAGGACCATCCCCGGCGTACAAACCGCGTCGCCCCACAAAATGGATCGTGTCGAAAATGGACACAGAGCGCCTGTCTTCGGCACTAGCACGCAGACAGGCCGCCCTGGAAAACATCCCGGGGAACATGCCGCCTCTCGTGCAGGCAAACATGGTGATTGAAACCACCATGAAAATCATTCACCGGGCCTGCACGCAGGCAGTGCCGAGAACGAAAGGAACGGAGAAGAGACGCCCTGCTTACTGGTAGACAGACGAGATCGCTGACCTGCGCGCCAGGTGCTTGCGCCTTAGACGCATAGCACAACGCGCCAGGAAACGCGGTCTGGACGCAGCCCCCTTGGCCGCGGAACATCTTACGGCCAAGAAAATACTGAAACGGGCCATCAAGTCCAGCCAGCGACGGTGCTGGAGGGAGGTGGTCGAGGATCTCGATAGAGATCCTTGGGGATTAGGGTATAAAATCGTCACACGCAAACTCGGGGCGTTTTCTCAATCTTCGCCCCAAGACGTGGTGACGATAAATAACATCGTAAACACCCTTTTCCCCACACATCTAGCAAGATCGGATAGACCAGCCACGTTCGGACACACAGAGGTGCCTCTATTTACTGAGGGGGAGCTCGCCACTGCCGTTAGAGCAATGAAGAACAGGCGGGCTCCTGGTCCGGACGGCCTCCCATCGGAGATCTTAAGAGCCGTTGCTACATGTCACCCTTGCCTTTTGCTGGACATGTATAACGCCTGTCTAAAGGCGGGAATTTTTCCATCCCGCTGGAAGACAGCGCGTCTAGTCCTGATAAGCAAAGGTAAGGGTCCAGTAGACGAGCCGTCGTCCTACAGACCTCTATGTATGTTGGACACGGCCGGCAAACTCCTTGAGAGAATGCTCAGGCCTTGCCTACTCCAAGCCGTCAGAGCGGCCGGAGATCTTGCCGCTCAACAACACGGCTTTAGGCGGGACCGATCTACCATCGGAGCTATCCAGGAGGTAGTCAACGCCGCTAGGGGCACACGCACACGCACACGCACACACTCACACACGCACGCGCGCGCGTGCGCGCGCGATTTAAAAACATCCGCTTGATATTCACAATCGCTTCGTAAATATTTAACTCTTAAGATGTTAATATAAATCTACCTTCATACCGATTGATTTATCGCAAAAGAAATGTTGAAGAAAAAAAATTTTTTTTTATGATTCTTTACGAGAACACCTGCTCATTTGTATACAATGTTAGAGAATATCAATGAAAAAAAATTATATTTACAGGTTACGTAACGCGCGGTGTGCGCATCTTTTATTTTTCAACGTCGAATCGAAAGAAAAATTCTTTGAATTTTTAAAAAAACAAAAAAAAAACAAATGAGAAAAATACATATTGGTTTGTAGAAAGTTACATTCGATCTGATTTCGAGTGCACAGCGAATACACGCGACGTTTTCAAATACGTACAACCAATAGCCGCTCTCGAGTGAAAGGGAAAAGAGAGAGAGAAAGAGAAATTTTAACGGCTGAAAAAAAATACACGATCGCATTTCGTTATCGGTATATACAACAAATTATAAAACTGCCTGCTTTTATGCATTTCCAATATGCCAATGCTTATCAATTCGTCGTCCAATGTCACTTAGGTTTGGTTAGGTAAGGTAATGAAGGGGGATAGATTTGCTGCATCTGATCCTCACAAGGCCAATAATTGACCCATAGTGATGCCCTTATTGACACCAACGACACGCAGGGTTCCCAAGCGGTCACCAATCCAAGTACTAACCGCGCCCAACGCTGCTTAATTTTGGTGATCGGACGAGAACCAGTGCTTTTTTTTTTATAATGTTTATTGACTCCAAAATTATACAATTTACAGGTGCTTAAATCCGCAATAAACAAGGATTGAAAATTACATTATAAGAATTTTTTTCATAAGACATTAGGTCAAATAATAAAGCTCGCGCAGTCATACAATTTATTATCAGTTGAGTGATTAATACGATATTGTTTACAAAAACGTATTTTATGTACAGCTATGAGCAAGCTAGATACAATAATTTATTACATGAAAATACAATCGAGAAAAATGTAGAAGAAACCGGGTGACGAGAACCAGTGCGGTCAGCGTGGTATGGCCGTTGGCGTCTAATGTCACTTAATTATAGATAAATAATACAGGAATATTCCATTTTACGGCGGACGGGTGTCTGGATTAGTTGGTGAAGGGTAGCACAAGCACGAGTCAGTGAGTGAATGTGAATGAAAGGATCGTATGAAAAGAATTACGAGACGGAGACAGGTTACAACCTTACGGGGAACGGACTGACGAATAGACAGAACCTGCAGCGGCGAAGCAATACGAAAGTAGATCCACGCTGCAGGTTGGACAGAAGGTGGATATTCCATCCGCGCATCATATGTCTATGGTTTTATATCAGACATATGCTGGCGTATGGCGGGTTAGACGGTCCCCTGGGTTGCCGATGCCCTTGCCACGGATGTGCCCGAGCAATCGACTACGGAACCCGTCATACCGGTGGGTCCCTTCGCGTCTACAGGTAGACAAAGGGGTCCTCACTGATGGTCTGGTTTAGGCAGATTTCCCGTTTTTTTACCACCGAACCAAAAAAAAAAAATAAAATAATAATAATAATAATAATAATAATAATAACAATAACAACAACAACAACGAGCGTATTCAATAAGAATGTAGCAAATTTAATATCTCTCTCGATTATAATAAATGCATGTGTGTGTGTGCGCGTGCGTGCGTGCGTGCGCGTGCGCGTGTGTGTGTATATTTCCGTGACGTTGTTTATTCGCTGGAAGTACCGTTTACACCGAAGAAATTGTCGTTAATCGCGAGATAATTACAAGCGGTCACCAGCCGTACGCGTTTAATTTCTTCCAAGTCCGCGTGTACGATATATGTATACACATAAACATCCACGCGAAAAACAAATCCTGCCTGTACATCTCCAGCTATGCAAAGCTATACAAAGCTTGTATGTGTACGTATATACGTAATCCATGGCGACGCCGTCGGTCAAAAGTAGGAGAAGGAGGAGTTGCTTTGGCCGCAGCGGTTTGCGCGCTAATTTTTTAATTCAATTATTTTCTCCTAAAAAGGAAAGGGGAGGAAAGGATAAGGGGAAGGGGGAGTAGTTTCCTCATTAGCTAAAAGCTCATCGTTATAATATTGCGCGAGTGTGTCTCTCTCTCTCTCTCTCTCTCTATCTCTCTATCTCTCTATCTCTCTATCTCTCTATCTCTCTATCTCTCTATCTCTCTATTTCGTATTTCGTGCGTGTATTTATTATATATGTGTGTATATTCTTAAAGTTCGTGTGATATCAGCAACATTTTGTTAATTATGTATTTTTTTCTTTTACATATTTTTATTTCACGTATTTTTTTTAATTAATATTAAATAATATAATTTTTAATTCGTATTTTTTTCTTTTACATATATTTATTTCATATATTTTTTTTAAAATTTATTTTATTTATAGTTTGTTTGTTAATGATATAATTATAATTATTTATAGATTATAGATAAAAAACATTCTATTTTAAATTTTTAACTTTTCTAACATCTAATCGCTATTAAATCAATTATAAAATTTAATGATAATGTATAAATTGTTTTTGAATGATTAGTTACAGTTTTAAATATAATCTTTATTTATGTTATACCTTACTCAATATTAACAATGTAAATTATTGTCATAATTACTATATTAAATTGTAACATCACAATTACACTTTGCAAAAGTGTAACTTACTTTTTCTCTTTTTTCTCTTGTAAATAGGTGATTTAGAGTCTTAAAAGTTATGTTTAATAAAAATACCAAATACATCGACATCACTGAAATACTTGGAACATTAGAATTGAAAAGCTACGTGATTTTAAGAATTTTTAAACAATAAAGATGAATCTTCTTTTGAATTAAAAAGTATTAAATATCTAGTAAAGTATAGTACTTACAATTTTTCAGATTAGTAAAATATTTTTTTTTTAATTTTTATTTTATAATGGTAGTTTATTTACGAAAAATCGAATTTCACTTTTAATATTTGCAAATAATCTTTAGTACTTCATTTTGCAATAGTATATACTTTAAACATTATTTTGATGTTTCTCGTTTATGCTGTCCTCTAAAACAACTACGACAACTTCGATGAGTTGTACTACTGCCATATCGGAGGATTCGAATATGAATAATAAAATTTATTTTTTGCATACTTTAAATTATATTTATTAAAAGCCCTTTTGTTTCAATTGTTCTCGTATTACGTATATTGCCTTTTAATACTTTTATATTTTTGTAATACTTATCTATACATTTTTTCCGCAAAAAATTAACTATTTTCAGAAATTATTAATCTGTTTTTTAATTTTATAATAATTAATAATATATTATGTTTTACATCTGTCAGCTCTCCCGCGACGGCTTCATTTTTTTTCTTTTTTTTTATCAATTTGATTTCCAATTTAAAATATTGCTGAGTTTTTTTCATAGCCATTAGCTACGCGTTTGAATAAAGTTGTTTGTTAACAATTAAAATTGATCCCGCTAAAAGTTATTTGCGTATTTTTTTCATTTAATTCCGTGCGAATGGTAAATTTAATAATAGTCGATAACGATATCAATTCATCAGATACTGTAAGCATTTAAATCACGATGGAACTCAGTTTCTTCATGTCTACAAGTTAGCCCCGCCATTTTGTCTTTAAAAAAAAAAAAAAAAAGTTTTGCTGCATTGTGCTCAACTTGTGCTATATATAGTGTGCCGTGAATAAAAATTAATAATTTTGATTTTTATAATTTTTATGATCGGAGTTAACTTTCCTTTCGAAAACGATCATTTTTTGCCTTTAAAAATAATAATTAATAAATTCTTGTTACGGCACACTATAGCACATGTTGAGTACAATGCAGCACAACTCTTTTATTCCGTGAAAAACAAAATGGCAGGGCTAACTTTTTTTCGAAAATCTAATTTTGTCTATAAAAATCGAAATTTTTGAAATCAATTTTTTTTATTTACGGCACACTATAGCACAAGTTGAGCACAATTCAACCCAACCTTTTTTTTTTTTTAAGACAAAATGGCGGGGCTAACTTGATAGACATGTTTATTCCCGTTGAAGCCAAAATAAAGCAAAATTATTATTATTATTGTTGTTGTTATTGTTGTTGTTGTTGTTATTTTTATTACTTATTTTTTCTCCATCACTTTTTATCTTTATAGCCCAATCGTAAAATCGGACACTAAAATTCAATTGACTGTTCTTAACTTTCGTGAAAGCTAATCTGACTACTTTAAGGTGTCGGCTATATGATTCGATAAAAAAAGAAAAGTCTATTTTTATCTTAATTTATTTTCCTGTGAAAAATTACAAATTCTCTTTTTTACTCACCAGTAATTTAATATTATTTTTATCAAAATATATAAAAAACCTAATAAACTTTGTAAAAATAAATTCCAATTGAACGTTCGACTTGAGAAAGTCGATAAATTGATTATGTTTTTGCCGTTAATACAATTTAATGAATTTACGTTTAAATTGAATTGTGCTCTCTTGATTAAGCGCTTGCGTGAAAAATTGACCTTAATCGATAATAGTCGAAATATTTTAAATTTTCATTTTAAACAATTTAATGAAAATCAAACCGACGGCCCGAGTGAAAAACAACGTAACTCTGTGAAAATATGATCTGATAATCTTCTAGCTGATATATTCTCGTCAATTTTCATACTCAACATGATAATATAATAACGTAATCATCTCTTAGCAATCGTATTCCAATTAAATAAATAACAAAACTAGTCTTTCTTTTTCTCTAATACACGTTTCATCGCTTAAACTCGATGCATCCATCCCGATTATTAAATTATACCTCGGCAGGGAAGCTCGACATCCGTAAATCGTCAAATTCCCACAACGAAATTGATTTCGTCGATCGTCGAAGCAGTGTTAGCAGCGTTAGCAGCATTAACAGCACCAACGGCAGCAACGAAAACGTTAGAAAACGAAATTAACGAATCTCTGTCTCACTCTATCCCCACGAGCTGCCAGCATCTCTTCCTTCCCTTGAAAAAATCGATTCATCGCACCCTCGCTTACAATATCCATCCTCCGCCCCCCCCCTCCGCCCGTTTCTTACGACTATGACTTCACAACTTTCGAGTCGAACGAATTATTCAAACGATATCCGCAAGCACAAGGGAGAAGGGCAGGAGAAAGAGAGAAGAGGTGGGCGAGACGACTCCCTCTCTTTTCTGTATCAATCCCTCAGGAATGAGTCTAGGGGGTGGGGGAGAGGGGGGGGGCTACACCCAACGTAGAAAACTTGTCGAGAAGCAAAAAAGAAAAAAAAAAGGAGAAATCCGTCTGTGGAATATTTTGCGCGTTATTCGCTGAGGGATGAATAAGAGAACGAGTGGAAGAGAGAGAAACGCTACCACTATTCGCCAAAGGGAACGAAGAGAAGAAAAAAATAGGGCAAAGAGACAAAAGAGGGAGGAGGGGCGAGAGGGAGCGAAAGAAAAAAAATGAGAGAGAGAGAGAGAGAGAGAGAGAGAGGGAGCAGAGTCAAAAGCGAGAATTCATGTGCTCTGGAGCAAAGCACACTGTGTATATAGCAAATCGTTTCACCTTGACTTTAGCGCGAAAACGAAACGCCTGATCGTCGTCGTCGCCGTAGCTCTGAGAAAGAGAGAGAGAAAGAGAGAGAGAGAGAGAGAAATTGTCAAACCAGGTCATTGGGCCACTCTTCTCTCTCTCTCTCTCTCTCTCTCTCTTTCTCTCTCTTTCTCTCTCTACTATATCATCTGTATCAAGCTAATGTACTTTGGCTTTATTTGCGCGAATTACACCGAAGGTTTTTTGCATGCACACGTTCCTCTATCCCGTTTAAAAATTTATACTATACTTTTTATCGTAAAAATTTTAATATCTCGTGAATGCCAGATTATTTCAACATTATAATTTTTTAAATAAAAAAAAGGAGCTGGCAGAAAGTCTGGCATAAAATTATGTTACTTTTGGCAACACCAAAGCCACACTAGAACCATACATAAATTTTTACGCGGGCTCTCTTAAGCTCTGAGTACAGAGTGCGATAAGAAATTTTGAGAAAGACTGCTTTTGAAACATAATATATGTAGTATACTGTATATACAAACGAAGTTTTTAAATCTTTACGAAATTTTTACCGACGTCGATTTACCGAAATGACGAGAGAAGACATCTACACTCATACCACTATTCTTGAAAAGTTTTTTTTTTTTAAGGTTCAAATAAAAAAAGAGGAAGATTCCGGTTTTTTTTTACTTTAATAAGACATATACTATATATTTATAGTATATGTATATTCGAGAATATTTTACGCGCCGTTGCGTGTACACGTACCTGGAAAAATTAAAGCCCTTTCGACAAAACTTATCAAAGATTTTTTTTTCTTTCTAGCAGAATATGTTTGATAAGATACGTGCGATTTCTAATCGATCGAATGAATCTTGTATTCTGATTAAAATTAACTTCATCGTGTCGGACTTTTATTAAGAAAAAAATGAGATGATAATTTTAAAACGTTTATTTTTAATGCGACGTAAAAATATTATCGACGAGGGTTATTTAATTTCTCAGTCGCTAATAAAATAAACACGTTAGAGAAATTATTTTAATAAAACCTTACGATTCATCAAGAAATATTTATAAATTCAAAATCGTATAAACATTAATTGTTGCTAATGCTTCAAATATTACAAACATAAACTGACGCGACGTGAAATTTTCATCGTAAAGATTTTTAACCGACATTAATGAGAACAAGACAAGAAGCATCGATTTAGCTTTGAATGATGTCAACCTATATAAAGAAAAATGTATTCAAGATATCCGCTAATGATTTTTACGTGTATATACACGTGTACCTGTAGGTCACTTCATTATTCGCACCTTACCCTCCCTCTCTCCCTCCATTACTAAATATAATAACGTTACATTTCTATAATGATAGATATAGGATAATCCATATATATACAGGGTGTCCTATTTTAATCGCCCCACGCGAATGACTCTGAAAATATGTCCTTTGGAAAAAATATTTCAAATAAAAGTTGTAAGGTTTCAAGGGGGATATCTAATGGTGGCCTTTACTGTGACCTTGAAAATGACCTTCAAGGTCATTTGAATGTCAAGTTAGTTTTTTCAAATTGAAACCCCTACTTTTGACCCCGGAAGTAGAAAGAGCGGAAAATTTTACGTCGGAATACGACTATGAACTTGACCATGACCTTCAAGTTCATTCAAAGTCCAACAAGTTAGTTTTTTCAATGGGAAAACCCTACCTTTAAACGTGGAGATGGAAAGAGTTGAACATTTCACGACGGCTTATGATCTTGACCATGATCTTGACCTTGACCTTGAGGTCAAAAACATATTAAGGTCGTAATAATTATTGACGAACATCTCTGTTTCCATGCCGAAATTAATGAGTGCGAAAAAAGTGACGTTGAATTATGACCTTGGCCAGTTTAGTTTAGGGCACGACTCCTGCTCAGTTAAAGAAATGCCATTGTGTTCCAGCTGCTGAATTTTCTTTCCTTAAAACTCCCGTTT
>OX465094.1:84830561-84849042 GCA_949987625.1 Chalcis sispes
GTGTACTGTGACGATTAATTATAAGTGTTTATTCACTGATTAATGAGCTATCGTTTGATATTAATCGGATTTAAAAAACACACTTAATATGTACATGCACAGTGCTAAACAAAACATAAACAAAACGTGGCGGACTACTTTTGTAAATTAATAAAAAGATACGAAGACGGTTTTTGAAAATGGTTAGTGCCAGAATTCAACAGATCGCAAACATATTTTCATTTTCACTTAAATCGCCCAACAATTTTCAGGGCATCTATGCAAAATCGCAAAAATCTCTGTACTCTCTTACGAAAAAAGAAAGTTATTCTTTCGATCCGTGTGAAAAAAAACAAAAAGAAAAAGAAGTGTTTCATTGCTCCGTACAACTTTGATCGTGTAAAAATTTATCTCTGTTAAGATTTGTTCTCGCTAAAATAAAATAACGAATCGAACGTTGCGAAACGAAAAACAGAAAATAAAGTCAGATTGTCAAATAACCTCGCACCTCTTCTCGTGGGAATTCTCTTCTTTGACGAAAATAATTATTATATGCACCCTCGGTATTTAAATACGGCCTGAACTAGCGCACACAAAAGTGCAAGGCACGTATGGAGTCACGTTTTAGCTAAGCGAAATAAATCAGCGCGTTTGTAAAAAAAAAAGAGAGAAAGAATAAAGGAAATAAGGATCTCGGTGCTTTGTCGAAAAGATAAAAAAAAAAAAAAAGAGTTCGCTCCTTCTTTCTTGAGTAGTAAAACTCTCTCTCTCTCTCTCTCTCTCTCTCTCTCTCTGATGCAGCCACCGCGCCTGCCCTTTTATTTTTTCATGCAAGAGGGTCAGAAGAAATAAAAGAATCTGCAGCATAGTGAAAGAGAGAGAGAGAGAGAGAGAGAGAGAGAGAGAGAGAGAGAGAGAAAGAGGGAACCTTGAAAGCGAACGCTAACCCTCAGAAAGAGCGCATCGTCTTTATTTCTTTCTTTTCAATGTCTAAATACGCGCGCGCTTGTGTGTGCGTGTGCGTATGTGTGTGGATGCAACGCCCCGGCTCGATCTTCTCGGACTCCCATTGTACACGAACATTCTCTCTTTTCTCTCTCTCTCTCTCTCTCTCTCTCTCTCTCTCTCTTGCATTTATGCCGCTGCGGCGGTTGTTGTGCCGTAGCTTCTGCTTTTACGCTCAAATTCAAAAGTAACATTTTCAACGTAGCTATATATATACACGTTGAGAGAGAGAGAGACAGAGAGAGAGAGAGAGAGAGAGAGAGAGAGAGAGAAAGAGAGGGAAAGAGAGAAAGCGAAGAAGAGGATGGACAACGAATGGATGAGCAAGCGGAGCCGATCATTTGTAAGGGGAGGCAATAAAGAAGGAGGGGACGCGAGACCTATACTTTGGGATGTTAGTCGAACGAAACGGGCTTCCGACAGTCCGTCTCGTCCATCTATCCAACCATCCATCCGTTCGGCTCTTCTATACCTTCTTCAATATCCCGTTGTGCGTTTGTGTGTGTGTGTGTGCGTGTGTGCGCGCATGTTGCTCCTTCGTTTGCCTTTTCTTTTAGAGTCGTTGCAGCGGCATAGCAGCATCTGCTTTTGCTCTTTCGGTGTATACGGTAAGAATAAGAATTCGAGCGGAGGCTTCTTTTATAATATACCGCCTTGGCTTTTGAATGCGCGCGTTAAACTGTATACGTGCAGTAGGCTCTTAAGGGCACGACTGCGCGAAATAACGTGTCGAGGAAAAGAGAATGCGCACACGCCGCCGTGAACTGTCGTTTTCTTGTTTTTTTTTCTTTTCACGTTTATACCCCCAAAAATACCTATATTATATGGCTGTAGACTTTTTACTTCTTTTGTCATCGCATATTCAGCTCATTGTGTACACAATAATAAGAGAACTAAGTGGAGTTTCGTCGAGCTGCGAGGTATGCAATTGCGAAAAATAAAAAAAAAGCATATGCAGCGAAAAATTGCACATGTCAAAACGCGGATAGCAAACGCGTCAGCCACATGACGCGACTGCTCGCGTTTTTTTTTTTTTTTTCCGCCGTGCTTATTGCACCGTTATATCTCACTCGTACAATAAGCTCGCCTCGAGGAAAAAACAAGCGCGAAAACAAACGATTATCTCTGAAAGACGAAAATTTCATTTTGCAGGTATAATGACTGAATTTTTTTTTGTTTTCAAACTAAACAAAGCCGGTAGTTTTATCCGGATCGAGCTGCGAGTAAACGTGCTCTTATTTTATCTTTTCTTATATAGTATTAAAAAAAAAAAAAAAAAAAAAAACAAGCGAGCTAACAAATTTTTCTTGTATATATATATATATATATACATACGCGCAATTCGACAGCTGACGTTTTTTTTTTCCCACTTTTGTAACGAACTCGCCTGTGTATACACTCGTCTGCATATATATTTTGCGGTTATGCACGACCATTGAGGAGCGAAAAAAAATATCGAATGCGCACAGTTGCGTAGCGACGACGACGTTTTAAAATTTTGCAACGCCGTCGCGTTATTGATGAAATTTGGAGCATGGGCGCTTGAAGTCTTTTAAAAGATAAGATTTGATAGACGTATTGGTACAAGGTTGTGAATTAGTTTTGAAAAATTTATGCGAACAAACAATTTTGTATGAGAAAAAAATAAATAAATAAATAAATAAATAAAAAAATGTAAAACGACGAAAAATGCACTTTAAAAGTAAAAGATTTTGCTTAAACATTGGCTTTATTATTTCATTACTTTTTAAAGTCAGAGAGATCAAAAGAGAGATCAAGAGAGAAATCAAGAGAGAGAGAGAGAGAGAGAGAGAGAGAGTGAGAGAGCTTTTTATATTATCAAAATTTACAAGATCAAAATGAAAAAATTTGATGTTCTTTCTCTTGAAAAAAAGTTTTTCATTCCCGAATTTCAGATTAAAAATTTTATTAACTCGTTATCGACAATTTTATTTTTCTATGCACATAAGATGAAAAATTACGTTCAAATACTTTCAATTCATTTGTTCGTCTCAACAGCAATCTTACAACATTTATTACTATAGTTTAATGTTCTTTATAATAGATTTATATTAATATTTTTTTTTCCAACCCAATTAAACAACACGGATTATTTCGCACGAGTCAGAGCATAACCGAACAATTTTCATGTCCACCAAGTTAGCTCCGCAATTTTGTCTTTAAAAAAAAAAAAAAAAGTTGTGCTGAATTGTGCTCAACTTGTGCGATAATGTGACGTAAATAAAAATTATTAATTTTCATTTTTATAATTTTTATGATCGTAGTTTTTAACTTTTCTTTCAAAAACAATGATTTTTTGCCTTTAAAAATGATAATTAATAAATTCTTTTTACGACACATTATGGCACAAGTTGAGCACAATGCAGCACAACTCTTTTATTCCATGAAAAACAAAATGGCGGGGCTAACTATTTTCGAAAATCTAATTTGGCTATAAAAATCGAAATTTTTGAAATTAATTTTTTTTATTTACGGCACACTATAGCACAAGTTGAGCAAAATTCAACCCAACCTTTTTTTTTTAAAAAGACAAAATAGCGGGGCTAACTTGATGGACATCAATTTTCTCATTGTCGAGAGCTATAAATATAATAATTCTTTCAGACGTAATGCGTAGAAAATTTTTTGTTCTTCGGTACCTAATGAAACGTTTCTATTTATCGATCTTTCTTTTGTTCTCTTTATTTATTTATTTATTTATTTATTTTTTTTTTTTTTAATTGCGAAACAAAAAAGTAGGTTATAATTGCTTTGCTTGCGATGTCGCGTGTGTACAACACACCGCTCACTTTCCTTACTTTCTATCGCGTAACTATATACATACTTGTGTGTATATACGTATGTATAAATACAAACACATACACACGCGCACGCGTGCATATATACTAGCATAGTACTCGTCTATTGCGTTGACATTTAGTCTAGCGAGTGGAAAAGTTAAAGCGATGCCTTTTTTATAATGTGTACATGTGTCCGTGTGAATGTATGTTTTATAAGAGATTATCTCTCTCTCTCTCTCTCATAACTTCTTTTTTTCTTCTCGAATGAACTATAGAAGATTAAGATTAATAATGTTCGCTTTATGTATGATAAACAACAAAAACTTGAGGTAGACAAAGAGTTTTCTTTGTCACGAGCACTTCAGCAAATCAATTACTTATATTAAGCGAGAGCTCATCGTTCTTCTCATACTGATGTCAATATGCTAAATACATATATTGTATTTGAAATTAAATAAAAAAAACTTCAAACTTATTAGGATTTTTTTTTATTGCCGTAGAATAATAAAACTCTTTTCAATTAAATTATACATATATATATATAGTTTTTTTTTTTTTTTTTTTTATGAAAATTTGGTATAAAGTGAAAAACGAATTAGACTTTTTATATTGATAAGTAAGCATTTTCTACATTAAATTATTTTGTATAGAAGATATATTTTATTGTTTATTTAAAATATTTATGAAGTTAAGATAAATAAATCACTTTAATATACAATACTAATTTTCCTCATCAACGATAAGCAAATTCTTCAAGTAACTCTTCTTTTCTCAAAGACTAAATTTTCATAGGTATAATAAAAACAATTGTTACAATGTCGGAAGACGATGCCCATCTAGTTAGCCCCATTCTTTTGTCTTTTAAAAAAAAAAAAAAGTTGTGCTGGTTTGTGCTCAACTTGTGATATAATGTGCCGTAAATAAAAAAAAATTAATTTAAAAATTTTTATTTTTACGGACGAAAATTAATATTTCGAAAAAAAGATAGCCCTGCCATTTTGTTTTTAACGGAATAAAAGAGTTGTGCTGCATTGTACTCAACATGTGCTATAGTGTGCCGTAACAAGAATTTATTAATTATTATTTTTAAGGCAAAAAATCTCATCGTTTTCGAAAGAAAAGTTAACTTCGATCATAAAAATTTAAAAAATGAAAATTAATAATTTTTATTAACGGCACACTATAGCACAAGTTGAGCACAATGCAGCACAACTTTTTTTTTTTTTTAAAGACAAAATGACGGAGCTAACTCGATTGACATCGGAAGACGCCTTCTCTTTTTCTCCTTTTATCTAGCAATGGTAAAACCAAAAAATATGTTTTAATTAATTCATCCCCTTGAATGGCTCGTTTACGATGCATATCGTTTTTTTTTTTTTTTTTAATCGGCCGATTAAGCGAACTCGAATGAATTTCTCTTTCACCGAAACACCTTTTGCTTCGTCCATATTCCTCGCTCGATCTCGTAGTCTTTACTCTCGATAATAAACGCGTGAAAGGTGAAAGATAAAGAAGAGAAAGAAAGAGAGAGAAAGATAGAGAGAGAGAAAAAGATATAAACAATTTCAAACCGAGAAAGAAAAATAAATCTCGTTTCGCTTTTTTTGCTGGGCTCCAGTGACCCGGAAACCCCAATTTTCCACCATACATACAACGCGTCTTTTCCTTCCCGAGATATACCGTATAGACATATAGCCGGATTAATTATCCTATTAACTATCCTCTTTTTCTCTTTTTTTTGTATAAGCACACACGCACATTCGTGGAAAACGGACACCTCTGCTTTTTAATATAACACTTGACTTGACTTTCTTCCGGCTTTACGCCCGCTCGCGAAAGTTTAGTTGCGAAAGCTTACAGCCGCGTAACGAGAAAATAAAATTGTACGACTTACGCGTATACGTTACGCGTATTCATGCACACATAATATATACGTGTATACGTGTGAGTGTACGAAAGTACGTTGAAAAGTTTTTAATTTTGCAATTAGGAAGGAGACACGCACACGAGTGCGTTTGTGTGTTTAATCAGACGATTTGATTACGAATGAATACGACATAAATATAGATACACATTTGTAAAATACCTGTCGATTTACCTCCATTATATATATATATATATATATGCAGTGTAGGTCTACAAGAAACTTGCAAAAATTTGTTGCTATTTTGTGTGTTTTGAGCAGATTGCTCGTTATCTCTCTCTCTCTCTCTCTCTCTCTCTCTCTCTCTCTCTCTCTCTCTCTCTCTCTCTCTCTCTCTCTCTCTCTAATGAGATTATAATGAAATTATATACATACATTTTATGATGATATATATGAGAAGAGATCGAAACGATATCTTCATTACCGTGTAAAATAAAGATAAAGTAAACGTGGCATATAATACAAAAGCTGACAGAGTGTGCGTCACGCATTGAACGTACGGCGAACGATTTTACCGTTTACACTTATCATTCGTTGAGGAAAGATTTCAGGTGTACGCGACAAAGCGGTGTATAAAAATAAAACAAAAAAAAAAAAAAAAAATATTTTACAAGGTTATAGGATTCCATAGAAACAATCTTTCCAAGGCGAGCTCATAATACATTGAGTCGAGCGCCGTTTTTAATTCCATCGTCGGCTGTATTGCCGGTTAAAAAGAGAGAGAGAGAGAGAGAGAGAGAGAGAGAGAGAGAGAGAGAGAGAGAGAAAGAGAGAGAGAGAGAAAGACTGTGCTTTTTTTTAAACATAAATTTTCCTTCGTTTCGCGCTTCGTGCATATCCGACCGCGGGTTAACTTTACGCGTGTACATTTATGTATGCGTGTAATCGCGAGGTTACATTACGCGCGCGAAATACTAACATATACTCGCCGCATCCTGATAGAATCTAGAAAGAGACACGCAATCTGTGTTATCTTTTTTTTTAGACGCGGCACGAGCTTTGTATTCCGTGACGTTTCGTCAGTTCGTTATTTCAAGGAATTCCACACAGTGGCATATGCGGTAGAACGCGTTTACAACAAAAAAATGCTTTTGCGATGTAAAACGTAAAGAAGAATGGGAGGGAGAGAGAGAAAGAGAAAGAGAAAGAGAAAGAGAGAGAGAGAATAAATACGAGTATGATTTTTAAGAGACAGTGATAAAACAACCGCGAACAGATTAAATCACTCAACTTCTTCCGTACGCACAGTACGAAACATTTTTTTTCTTTTCTTTATACACTTTGGTTTTGAACAATGAGAATGAATGATACAAATCTAAGTGAATAGTTAGAGAACGATTAAAGTTGAGCGTACGAAAAAAATTATTTTCTTAATCTTTTTTGGATTATGAATTATGGTTTGACGGCGTCAATATTGTCATTTTTTTTCTTATCTCCAAATCTTCCTCTTTCTTTTTATTTATCTTTTATAAGTGAGATAATTGTCGCATAAATTTTATATATTACTAATATTGCGGTGTAAATAAAGCGTTATATTTTTATCGCACATTAATGAACATTGATAATTATTGATATCCGAATAATCACGACCTCGAACAACGTTAAAATAAAAAGAGCAGAAAGCGCGCGAACTCGCGCAGCATTTATTTTTATAAAAAGTCATTGAAAAAAATAATTATTGCCTCAAAATTACGACAATTGTATCGACGCGATTAAAATTATCTTAACGAGTTCATCCGATATTTCTTCATTTTTTCAAATAACAGATAATCAAGAAAAAAAACGAACTTCCCCATTACATTCGCAACGAATTGAACGATTCGAACAAATTGTCCCGATAATTTTATAAAATTAATCTTTTTGTTGAAAAAAAAATAAATAAAAAACAGCAATAACCTATCTTAAATTAAAATGAAGAATCTACGCAATAAAACAATAATCCGGAAGTGGAATCTACAAAAAAGGTCCGTAGTAGCCGTCACATAGTCGCCGGCGTTAGCTCAACAAGAATTGACAGCTCGCAGTATCGAGGATTACACGTTCACTTGAGAGAGGCTGTACCAGGGATACAGAATACGATCGTCCGTTAACGGGCAACCACCGACGCCATATCCCATCGATGGCTTTTACAATCCAACTGTTATCCTTTCTCTGAGCCCGGAGAAATATAGGTTTAATCTACTAATATATCGGAGACACACGATCGATCCTTTCTCTCTTTCTCTCTTATAAGGGAAAAGAAACGAGGTCGTCATACTCTTACTCTCTCTCTCTCTGTCTCTCTCTCTATCCCTCTCTCTCTCTCTCTTTCTTTCTCGCGCTCTCTCCATCTTTCTCTCGCGATATTTAACTCGCGTGACATTCGCCGGTAAAGCCTTACAAGAACGCTGCTTCTCTCTGTTTCTTTGTGTCTTTAATTATTTAATAGAATTGGCCGAGATTGCAGTTGTATACGCAGAGAGAGAGAGAGAGAGAGAGAGAGAGAGAGAGAGAAAGAGAGAGAGAGAGAGAGAGAGAGAGAGAGAGAGAGAAATGTGAGGAAAAAAGCTCGAGCGGTAACCTGCTGCGTATCGCGACATGTTTGATTAGTGTATACATATGTATACCATCTCCAAGTTTAATAAGTATAGCATGCGATCACGATAGATCACCGATTCGTTGAAAATCTTTTTTGTTATTGCTGCTTTTCTTTTATATCCTTCGTAAAATTCCTTTGGGCACCGAGACGAAGCAACGTTTTATTATGGGAACTTAATTCGGCCATTATTACGATTATTGCCGTTATCGCACATAAAGCAACGTGTTTAAGATATTTAAAAATCATTCGGATAACTCGTTGTTGAGAAGTCTTCCCTTTATTGTTGTAACGCGAGCGATTTAATTTTTTACGACGTTATATGGAGGAGGCGCGCATGCGTGCAAGAGCTGGTGAATCGTAAATAATGACTTTTAACGGTGTGGCTTACGCCTATGGTTAGTATCGTCGAGTGCGCGAAGCACTCGTTTCCATTCTCTATTATATTGCCCAAACTTCGAATAAAAGTTCTCTTTTTCTCTGTTTTTCTTTTTGTTTTCTTTCAGCAACGAAGCAAGAAGTGAGGTTTATAGGGTGGTGATGATGTAACGTAATGTTCACGAATCTCGATGACGCATTGACCGTTTTATCGTTTCTAATTTAATTTTTTTAAAGAAATCGTTTTATTGCTTTACTTTTGCAGTAATATATTTTTTATTTTATTTGTATATCTATATTTTTCATTTGCTTTTTTCGAATTTTCTAATTTTATTTTTTACTCAAACGCGAAAATTATTGGAAAAAAATTATGTAACAAATTTATATACGTTAACTTTTTCTGTTTTTTCATGAAAAAGAAAAAAAGTCTTCTTTCTTATAATTACATCATTATAAAAATTCTCTGATAGTTCTCATAATTATTTTCATAAATTCTAATAATCCGAGATTAGAATTAATGAATTTATTGAAATGAAAAGATACATTAATAAATGTAATAAAGAAAAAAAAAACATTTACGTTTTAGAAAATTTATATATGTATAAAAAAAAAAAAAATATGAACCATATCCTGGCAAATATCGAGGAGTCGTCGCCTACTAGTATAAACGTTCCCTTCAAATAATTAAATCAGCCGCTCGATACTTGTCGCTTCAATGACTTAAGTAACACGTAAGCTTTCGACTTGCAGGAATTGCTATTACGTTTTATTAATTTAACTTTTTATCTAAAAAAGATTATAAAAAGTTTAAGTATAATCGTGACTTTTGAGATCGAATTAACTTTCGAAACGAAGAGAGTTATTCCGCCATGTCCCTTAATCTTTTTTTCTTATTTTTCGTAAAATCACGAAACTAACCGTTTTTTTGTTTTTTTCATTCTTTGACGTCTTACAATAATTCTACCTTCTTTACGTAAGCGAAAATCCTCGAATAAAAGTAGTTACGCGGTGTGTGTGTGTGTGTGTGTGTGTGTGCGCGCGCGCGTGTGCAACTAAATATATATACGAGAAAACGAACTTTTTATTCATGTGGTAAGTGTATATAGAACCGATCACGATTCACTTCCCAATCCTCCTCTCTTCTTTCCCTTTCTTTACAAAGTTGTACAACGATTCACAATGCGAGTAGCGAGGCGTTCCAGTTAGGCATAATCCAATAAAACGTCTAGCGCTCGCTATTCTTTTTCTTCTTCTTCCCTCCGCGCGAAGAAGGAAAAGGCGTTTTACAATAACGCGTCTCCACGTTCGTAAAAAGGAAAGTGAGTGAGTGACTGAGTGACTGAGTGACTGAGTGACTGAGTGACTGAGTGACTGAGTGACTGAGTGAGTGAGTGAGTAAGTGAGTGAGTGAGAGAGTGAGTGAGTGAGTGAGTGAGTGAGTGAGTGAGTGAGTGAGTGAGTGAGTGAGTGAGTGAGTGAGTGAGTGAGTGAGTGAGTGAGTGAGTGAGTGAGTGAGTGAGTGAGTGACTGAGTGACTGAGTGACTGAGTGACTGAGTGACTGAGAGAGTGAGTGAGTGAGTGAGTAAGTGAGTGAGTGAGAGAGTGAGTGAGTGAGTGAGTGAGTGAGTGAGTGAGTGAGTGAGTGAGTGAGTGAGTGAGTGAGTGAGTGAGTGAGTGAGTGAGTGAGTGAGTGAGTGAGTGAGTGAGTGAGTGAGTGAGTGAGTGAGTGAGTGAGTGAGTGAGTGAGTGAGTGAGTGAGTGAGTGAGTGAGTGAGTGAGTGAGTGACAAAGAGAGAAAGAGAGAAAGAGAGATGCTTATAAAAGGGAATGCTTACTTACGCACGTGTACTCGATTTGAGCCACGAGTGGCCGGAGACACGGAGCAGCTTTTCTCACTTGCGACGACGATTAACGAAAGAACGAGTGTGTGAATGAATGAAAAAGAAGAGAGAGTGAGTGACAAAGAGAGAGAGAGAGAGAGAGATAAAAGGAAAAACGGATGCATCTGCTCCCGATATGTGAAGAATTTTTGTAGCTATATACATATATACAGTATACTACGCAAGCACTCGACGTTGAGAGAATTTGAAATGCCATTGCAAAGAATGGAAAAGTCGGCTCTCGTTTTATGAATGCGCCCGATTGCTCCTACATACGTTCCTATCCTCCTTTTCCTTCTCCGTCTCTTTCTCCTCCTTTTCCTCATTGAACTTATAAGTTCTCCTGTTATAATAAACCCACGCGCGACGAAATTTTATGCTCACGCGCAAACTAGGGTGGTTGAACGCTCGCCGCATGCTTCGAGATACTTCCTTCTTTTTCTTTTATCCTCTTTTCTCCAACAAGTCGCACACATGTGCCACATTTGTCATCGTCGCGCGAGCGTTTATTTTTACTAAGATCGCTCATGTGCGCGCGCGCGCGCGCGTGTGTGTGTGTGTGTGTGTGTACATACATATACGCGAGTGAAAACGAACGAACAACGAGGAGAAGGTCAACGTATTTGTACAACATATACATGTATATGTATTAGTATGTATACGCCCCGGATTCAAAGGATGCAGCCGTCGCTGCAGCTATTAATTCCGTCGCGGGAGGCTCGTTCTTACGCGGTGATGTAATAATATTACTAATTTCTCTTATTCTCTTGGCTGTCGGGAGTCGCTGGTTTTGTTTAATTAAACGTTTCGATGAACTCCATTGTTTCAAGAAACCTTTTTTTTTCTTTCTTTCTTAATTTTTATAAAGTATGTATCAATGATAATAAGAGCGTTAGAAAATTTTTTATTTAATTTTAATTTTTTTTTTTTATTTTTCTGATTACAATGAGAAAAATTTATGTTTTGTAGAAAGTAATTAGATAGCAATATAAATTGCCGTTTAAAATATTTATATAGATTTGTTTTATGACAAGGTACAATTTTCATTTTACTTTTTATTTCGTTACAAGTAATACATTTTTTGATTGTAGAAAATTTTCATTAATTATCAAAAGTGATTAATTTTTATTATTTAAAGTCTCTTTTTATATTATATTCTAATTATCATACTTATGAAGTGATAAAAAAAAGCACTCTCAAATAATCAAAAATCTGCTGTTATCATCCTAAAATTTATTATGTTAATACGCGTCCAGATAAAAACGTTCCATATACACGTAGTAAAAAATATTGACGAAAACTTCGTTTCTCAATTTTGTACGAATATTCAAACAATTTTTCTTTGCAAAAACGCCCCGAGATAAAAATATCTCTTTCTCTCATTCTCTCTCGTCGGTACACTACCTAACGTGGATTTGAATAATCCAAAAATAAACACCGGAAATTTACCAGAGATAATGAAGGTAACGAAAAATGCAATAACGGCTAACTGATTTAAAAAAAAAAAGAAAAAAAGGACAAACAAGAAATAGAATATTTTGGATTGCGTAGCTTCTTACGGATGCGTTCAGTTCCTACAGCAACAACTACATACTAGTACATTTAACCTAATTGTCTTCTCTCTCTCTCTCTCTCTCTCTCTCTAACTCTCCTAAAAAAGTCGTTAACGCGAAACGCAATCTAAACAATAACAAAAATGCACTTGCGTATATACGACAACTCTCCGAATTCCACGTTCTATATAAGTACATACACAAATAAACTCGAAAAGTATACGGCGACATGAACACGCAGAAACGCATCGACTGAGCTGCGAAAGTGCATGAGACCTGCACCGTAAATTCGAAGAAATTACCAAAGGCAATTCCAAGACGAACCTTAAAGATGTTGCTGCTGCTACTGCTGCACTCACTCCGAGTACAAGAATTAGCGGGAAATATGTATATTATACATATAATTCTCATCTAAAAACGAACGCGTGAGAAAGCTTCTCGATCGTGAACGTTGGCGTAAAACGATATAAGACGCGCGTCTCGGCACAACAGCAGCTGCCACCGCCGTAGCACTCGTTCACTCTCTTCTTTCTCCCTCCTTTAAACGCGCATCTTAAAGACAGAGAGAGAAAGAGAGATAAAGACAGAGAGAGACAGAGAGAGAGAGAGAGAGAGACATAGAGAAACAGAGAGACAGAGAGAGAGAGAGACATAGAGAAACAGAGAGACAGAGAGAGAGAGCGTGAAGGTGGGAGAGGGAAGGAACTTACTTCGAGGGGGCACTGATCTCTCAACAGCATGTGTACGCGCAGCCTTCTGTACGCGCGCACGAAAAAGAAAGTGAAAAATCACGCCGGGGCAAAAAATGCGTTGGAGTGAGAGAGAGAGAGAGAGAGAGAGAGAGAGAGAGAGACAGAGAGACAGACACACAGAGAGACAGACAAACAGACGGACGATCTCGAGTCTCTGACTCTATCTTTCTTTACATTCATTGTCGAGGAGACGTTTCCTCTTTACATCTTCGACCAACCCCTATATTCATACTTACATACATATAAAGATACGAAAGCGGCTTGTCTGCATCACATAAAAATTTAGGGTCTTTTATCTCAAGACTCGAGAGCTTAGACTTTTTTTAAATCATGGGGGGGGGGAAGAGAGAGAAAGAGAGAGAGAGAAAGTGATAATTAAACAGCTAAATTGCGATATAAGTTTAATGGTATAAGATTCGATAATTGAAAGTTTTAGTTTGCGATAAGTTTCATTTGATTAAACTATACGATGGATGTTATCTGCTGTTTGTTATTATGTACCGTAAGATTTGTTTTGATCGGGACTGCAAGATGTTTGAAAAAAAATATAGTAAACTTTACGGGATAATCAATCATAAATGATATATACATACGATCGATAATAAATTATTTTCTTTTCCTTCTTTTCGTTTTGAAAAATAATTCGTACCATTACATTAATATTTATAAGCGGTCGGCGATGTGATTGATAAACGTATTTTTTATTATTTATTTATCACACACCCGTCGTCGACGTCGTCGTCGTCGTCGTCGTCGTCGACATTTTAATTAGATTTTAATTAAACACTTGTATAGTCGCATCGTTTTGAATTTCTTATTCAGACACTATAATTATCATTCGTAAATATGTGTGTACACGCACAAGCGCAAGCACACACACACACACACACTTATGAAGTTGAACGCATAAATAATGAACATCGATACAAAGCGAAATGCCACGAAATGCGAAATTTATTTTCGATTAAGCGCACGTCAATTATTGTAGTGTCATAAAGTAGATGAAAACAAATTGCAAAGAAAATCAGCACGCATCACAATTCTTCGCGTTTGTATTCCGCGTTCTAAATCTATATTCGGTGAATATTCAATTATTTCAATTGGGTGAAACATTTCGAATGCCAAGAGTTTGGTGGAATAACGTTGCGAAATTTGGTCGGTTGAAATTTTGACATTCCACGCGTATCGGATATATATTGTACGTTCGTATTATATGTCATATGCTCGTATTATATGCGCGCATTCGAAAATCTGAATGGTTACGGGTATTTAATTTATCGGCACTCTTATTGCGAAAATTTATAATCCAATGTTGCTTACGTTTAAAATTTTTCATTAAAAAATGATTGTCAAAAAAAAATGTAAAGTTCGCAAAGCCTTTCTTTATACGTTTAAAAAACAGAGAAAAAATCGTCTTTTTCATCTTATTGCCTAAGAAATTGAAAAAAATACAATACAAACGATTACATTTCCTTCGTCTCTCTCACCTTCTTTAACAGTAACGAACAATAATTCTTTTGATTTATCTACTTAACGTACACGTGCGCGTACATAAGAGTATATTAATATATACAAGAGAGAGAGAGAGAGAGAGAGAGAGAGAGAGAGAGAGACAGAAAGAGAGAGAGAATACAAGAGGAGGCTACTTTTATATCGTGCATCTGAGTATGCGCGTATGCGTATACATAAGAACGCAAGCGAATACGAGATTGCTAAAAGAATGGTTCATTACCAGGCGCGCGCGCGCGCGCGTGTGTGTGTGTGTGTCTACTCTGCAGTGAATCAATTAAAATGAAAGAGAGATAGAATGAGAGAGTAAGTATCACCGAGAGTCGAGTGTGCAAATATGTGGGTAATAAAAAGAAGCGTTGAAAAACGCGCCGAGCGAGAAAGGTTTGATGTATTTAATAATCTTTATCGCGCGCGAGGTTCTTCACTTAGGGTAAACAATGATTATTGATGATCGGAAATTGTTTACAAATAATATAAACGAGGACTTGGAAATCTTGAATCGATTAATTTTGCCGTTTGATCAACGAGAGGAGGAAGGGGAGGAAAAAGCAAGTTGTCCATTATAATTTTCCGAACTTTATTTATTTATTGAAGAATAAAACGCGCTTATCGCGAAGCTATTGAGCGCATGTTTAATTATATTAACGTAAAAATTTACAACGAGATATAGTTCGCCTATCGATCGATATAATTTTTTTTTTCTTTCAAATTTTTTATACCAACGATATGGCCTTCGTTATATGCGTTATTTGTATCTCATAATAATTATAATAAACTCCGATTCATACGTCCACTGACATTCCTTTATAAAAGCGACGTTATAAACGATGTCCATCAAGTTAGCCCTGCCATTTTGTTTTTTAACGGAATAAAAGAGGTGTGCTGCATTGTACTCAACATGTGCTATAGTGTGCCGTAAAAAGAATTTATTAATTATCATTTTTAAAGGCAAAAAATCTCATCGTTTTCGAAAGAAAAGTTAACTCCGATCATAAAAAAATTAGAAAAATGAAAATTAATAATTTTTTTTACGGCACGCTATAGCACAAGTTGACCACAATGCAGCACAACTTTTTAAAAAAAAAAAAAAAACAAAATGGCCGGACTAACTTTTTTTCGAAAACCGTGATTTTTTGCCTTAAATAAAAATTAATAATTTTTTTTACAGCACACTATGGCACAAGTTGAGCACAATGCAGCACAATCTTAAAAAAAAAAAAAAAAAAAAAAAAAAAAAAAAAAAAAAAAAAACAAAACAAAATGGCGGGGCTAACTTGATACACATTATAAACGACTACGTAATAAATATCTCCTCCCTAACTTAATCTCAACGATAACCCAACAAAGAGAAGACACGATTTTAGTTACCGAGATTCGCGAGACTTTTTTAACGCATGCAGAATCTAATGCTAGGTAAAACTACTAATGGGAATAATTTTATCGAGTCAATAGCCAATGAAATGCGAGAGAATTACGTATACAAAAATCCAAGGGCGGTGGTTTTGCGACGCAGCTTTACAATCAACTATAAGCGCACGTTCAGGTGTCTGTAAGAATATATTATGTGTGAATACCATGGTACACTATATATCTAATTTTTACTTTTTTGAAAAACGGATGGAGGAAACGTAGGTACCCATCGAATCAATGGGAAGAAATTGGCACTTGAATAAGAGAGTCATGAATGATAAAGAAATTAACTTTCGGAATTTCACGAGAGACGATGAAGTTTAGGTAAAAGTATGAAATATTTATAAAAGAATTTTATTTATAAAGAATAGTACGTTAACTTTAGTTACTTTATTCGGTACAGTAGGTTCACCCAATTATTTTCTTCTTATATTCATCAACCGTTGTCGAGTATCTTTCGATTTATTTAAAATAGTGTAGATATCGACACGCACCTATACACACGCACACACACATTTTTTTTTTTTAAATAAACGAAATATAAATTGAAAAAGATAAAGTTCTTTCCATTCAAGAAATAGCTAAATTTATTTTTCTTCTGCAAACTACCTTGACGATTTGATCAAATATAATAGTGGGATATAAACTCGTGAGTGTAGAGTGCAAAAGACATGTGTCGTCGTCGCGTAAGCAACTACTCCATATAAACTCTTCAATTTCGCGAGCCACGGCATTTCTATCCATTTTGACAATCAAACTATTTGCACTAGCTTCGCGTACTCACCCGATATGTCCTACATTGCCACAACTTTTTAACGATCAACTTATTTACTTTATAAGCTTTCAAACTTTCATCCCATCTTCCAACAAGACACGTTGCCGCGTGGGTGTGGTGTCGTTGTGCAAGGTGCAGTAGCCGTTCTAACCCGTAAAGAGAGAAAGAGAAAGAGAGAGAGAGAGAGAGAATCACGACGAATCTATACCCACGACGTCGGCGGCGGTGGCAAGGAGCGCAAAACCCAATGGCAGCTCATGGCTGCCGAGAGTATCGATCGAACGTACATGTATACACCGCCGGCAGAGTCCTCGACTGTTTCTCTGTGTAACGGTAACGGGGCGGAGGGGGAGGAAAGGGGACAGGCCGCCACCTACGCCGTTACCATTACTACTACTATTAGTACTACTAATACTACTACTACTACTACTACTACTACTACTACTACTACTACTACTACTACGACGACGTCGTCGTCGTCGTCATCAACGCCAACTATGTAACACGCTCTCGCGGGTTGTTTGTGTTTAATAGGACCGAAGAGAAAAACCGGCGCGATCCGTCTGCGGGCCTTCTTTTTCTCTTCTTTACCCGATGTCACCGCCGCCGTCGTTTGCCGTCGGTGGCTTTTTTATTTTTCTTCTTCGTTTTCTTATATATATATATATATATATCGATGCCGAAGCGATTATTTTTTTCTTTTTAGCTTTCTCTTTTTTTCTTTCTTTTTTTGCTTCTTTTTCGTCTTGTTCTTCTTTCTTTTTGTTCCTATCTTTTGGTTTTACTGAGATGATTTTATGCATTAGAGGCGAAACGATCGGACTTTGTTTGTCGTCTGGATTAAAGAGGGATGTTCTCGAAGGATTAGAGAAAAGTAGACTTGGACTCGAAATTTATTGGTTTTTTCATCTCTTTCTTTTTTTGTCGAATCTTTATGAAAAAAGAAGTAAAAATGTCAGTTAATCTATTGTAATTTGTTAAATTTTAACGAAAAATTTCTTTGCTCGCGGTACGAATTTTCACTTTAACTTACGTGTAACTTTCGCTTCGATTCAACTTAATATTATTTCTTTAAAGTTATTCGATTAAAAGACTATAATAGGTAAGTTATAAACAACATGATATTTTTAATAAAAGCTATTAACAATGTTACTTGAAAGATTGTAAAATAAGTGTAAAATCTATTGTACTATTAATGTTTATACGAATTTACAGTCGATACACTTTTGTAATTGTTGGTACATATTTTATCAAAAAATAACATTCGTGATATCTTTAAAAATGAATCACGTGCAAAAAGTAACAAAAAACATCCACAGCGCATATATATATATATATATATATATATATATAACAAGACAAAGAAACCCGAGGCAGAGAAACAGCGTCCCAAAGTTTTCCAACGGGTAGTAACGCACGAAGTATGTATATGTATACATCGCGAAGGAGGAGGCGGCGGAATCTTTTAACGCCAAAGTCTCTCTCTCTGTCTCTCTCTCTCTGTCTCTCTCTCCTCCCCCCTCCTCTCTCTCTCTCTCTCTCTCTCTCTCTCTCTCTCTCTCTCTCTCTCTCTCTCTCTCTCTCTCGAGTTTTGACGTAATTAGGGTGAATAATTGGCGAGTCTGGAAGGAAAACGTTTTACAAATGTAAAAGGCCAAGCTAGCATGAGCCATGCGTTTTCCATATTTGTGTGTACGTGTATGCAAGTAGGCCAAAACTAAAAAGTATGTTAATATGCAATTTCTTAAGTTTTGAAACAACGTATAACTTGGATCGAGTACACATACATTGCACATAATTTTACCAACGTGATTGAAATTTTGCCAACATTTTGTGCGCACGCTTGTTCAATAAGTCATCGTATCCCTAACGAAAATTTATCTTCTCCTATTAAAGAAAAACAATAAATTATGTAGCTTCCAATAGTTCCCGTCAA
>OX465094.1:84849242-84910406 GCA_949987625.1 Chalcis sispes
TTCTCTCTCTCTCTCTCTCTCTCTCTCTCTCTCTCTCTCTCTCTCTCTCTCTCTCTCTCTCTCTCTCTCTCTCTCTCTCTCTCTCCCCTCTCTCTCTCTAGCGCGCGTTCGTTTTAACCGTTTATAACGGCGATTTATAATTCGATTTAACGATTGCAAGCGAGCACCAACGCTGG
Source organism: Chalcis sispes (assembly GCA_949987625.1). Classification (NCBI taxonomy): domain Eukaryota; kingdom Metazoa; phylum Arthropoda; class Insecta; order Hymenoptera; family Chalcididae; genus Chalcis; species Chalcis sispes. The sequence continues at coordinate 84,849,419 of OX465094.1, forward strand.
GGAAAACGAAAATAAATCCGACGACATTTACGAGATCGATAATCATAATCGATAGTATAATATATATATATATATATATATATATATATATATATATATATATATATATATATATATATATGATGATATATAATAGCATCAGTAATAAAAAACGATAATCCGTATTAATATCTCTTCTAAAAGCGATCTCGTCGATTTGCTGAAATTTTAAAAGAGAGTAGGAAGAAAATGTGTACAGCGGAGCAAAGATCGAAAAACAATAACCGCGCTGCACCTTAGCTATATATACGTGTGCATAACGACGACAAAATCGCACCGAGGGACATCCGATCTTGGCGTTAATTTCCTCAAGGCGTTTGTAGTAGTTGTAATCTTACAACGACCTCGCCTCATCGATTGCTTCTATGCGTGTGTATGTGTCTCTTCGTTTTGGTTCTATACTGTACACGCGATGGCCTTCGTTGGCCGAACCCGATTTCAGCAATTAACGCGCGTAGTTATTTCTCTCTTTCTCGCGCGCAAGGCAACACACGGAACCCTGAACGAACGCAAACGATGGTGTGAAACGGTTTTGGTCTTCTTTGTTTTTTTTTTCGTTTTCTTCATTTTTCTAACTTTATCTTTTTGCAATCTCTCGTGCGCGCGCGCACGTGTGTGTGTGTGTGTGTGTGTGTGTGTGTGTGTGTGTGTGTGTGTGTGTGCGCGCGCGCGCACGCGCGGACATAAGCAGCGGGACGACATAAGAATCGAGAGATGTACGGAATACGACCCATGCCCGTGATAACGGTGAGAAAAAGTAGCCTTTCGTTTTCTTTCATAAATTCTTCCTTTTGTAGCTTATGCAATTTGTTTTTTAACCGCTTACGTGACTATTTACGTTTCTTCATCCGGTAACGAATTTCCGAACGCGCATTAATATGTAAAAGCGGTTCATAAGCTGCGAGAGTAATTTGATTATATTAGGCTTAATAAGCTTATACGGCATGCTTTAACACATCTATTATTTTTGATAAGATGAGAAAAATTGATAAATGTGTACATTTATATAATGAAGAGAATTCCGCAGAATGACATTGTAACGAAATCGCTTATAGACAAAAATAATATTTCTATTTGTTCTGATTTTTTTCACGTACAAGGGTTTATAAATAAACGTATCGCTCTTGATGCTATACATTTTATAAATGTATATCGAGGTGTGATCAAAAAGTAAGGTGACTTTTTTAATTTCGCGCGCTCTGTATACTCTAATTTCAAAATTTGTTTTTTTATTATGTTGGTACACTCATCACGATCATATGTTCAGAGTTTCGACTATATAACATGTGTTGTTTTTATGTAAGAGGCATAAAGGTTAGACTCGTGTTTGCGTGCTCGGCGATTTTTTGCTGTTGAAAATAATGGAGCAAAGAGTTTGTATTAATTTTTGTGTAAAAAATGGTATTAAGTGCTTAAAAACTCTTGAAATGTTGACAGTGGCGTACGGTGAGTCAACTCTGAGCAAAAAAAATGTTTATAAGTGGTATAAGTTATTCCAAGAGGGCCGAGAAAATGTTAACGATGAACCTCGCTCCGGACGCCCCAGCACATCAAAAACCAACGAAAATGTTCAAAAAGTGAAAGAAATTGTGTTGAAAAATCGTCGAATCATGATTAGAGAAGTAGCTGATGATCTTAACATATCGTTTGGCTCATGCCAGTCGATTTTAACGGATGTTTTGGGTATGGCACGTGTGTCAGCGAAATTCGTTCCAAAATTGCTTAATTTTGATCAGAAGCAGAGTAGTTTTTTGGCCAAAGACAATACTACCATCATGCCTGAGCCACCATACTCACCAGACTTGGCCCTATGCGACTTTTTCCTCTTCCCAAAATTGAAAAGGCCCATGAAAAGACGAAGATTTGCGACGATTGAGGAGATTAAGGCTGCATCGCTGAAGGAGCTCAAGGCAATACCCAGAAGTGCATTTCAGAAGTGTTTTGACGACTGGAAAAAGCGCTGGCACAAGTGCATTGTATCAGAGGGGGATTATTTTGAAGAGGATAACATAATTTTAGATGAATAAATGAATATTTTTTATAAAAAATGAAAAGTCACCTTATTTTTTGATCACACCTCGTATACATGTGTATTTTGTATTTTTTTTTTTTTTTTTTTATTAAATTGCAAATAATTATTGTTAAAAAACGTTAATTATCATTTCGACAACGTTGCGCGTTAATCAACTCTTTGGCGAGGGTGTCCCCAAACATCGAATACGCATCAGAGAAAAAGAGAGGCAAAGAGACAACAAAGAAGACACACACACGGCGGAGCGTATCGGCTTACTTCTCCCTTTGTGTTCTCAGTTTTGCGCGAAAAGCAAAAAGAGAAAAAACCGGGAGAGGAATCTCTCTCTTTCTTTTTTTCTTGGAGAGACAAATAAAAAGTATAACAGCAGCTCCAACAGGTGGCGGACGTAGGCGTAGTAGTAGGCTTTCATCGTCTACGTCGTCGTCCTCGGTCACCATCAGACGCGCGCGTGTCTTTTTTACACAAACGCGTGATATATGTATATTTACATCGAAGACGACACCAAGGAATATGGCGTATACGTGTATAAAGACATATTTGAAATTTGAGAGCGAGTATACGTACGCAACGAGGGATGGCGAGATTACGTTACGCGGCTCGTTTCTTCTCTCATAGCTCCCACACTTTGTTCGCGACGATTGCTACACCGATGCACTTCCGATCTGTTATGCCACACGCATACGCTCGCGGGTTAATTTCACACAGCTTAGGGAGTCAGATGTGTCGAGAGTATGGAGGCTCGTTTTAAAGCATCAACAATACGATGTTAGTGCGGATTGAGTTCGAGGGAGGAAAAAGGACTTTCTGCGGATGCATGCGCTCTCTCTCTCTCTCTCTCTCTCTCTCTCTCTCTTCTCTTCTCTTCTCTCCTCTTCTCTCGGAGATAAAGTTGGATTTCTTCGAGGGCAGGAAACGTAGGTTAGTTGTAACTGGATATACCTATTATCGTGTAATCGAAAATGATAATGTCCTTTTTTTTCCTCCGCAAGACAGAAATTAGATTTTGTTTTAGTTTTTAAAATTTTTAACTTCTAAAAAGGTAAAAGTGATTCGGTTTATTAATCTCTCGAGATAGATTTTACTTGTGGGAGATGCAGTATAAGACATAGTGTTATATAAAAGATCAAGATATTTTTACTGAAAGTCCTCGTAATAAAAAAAAACCATACAAAGGATTATTTTCTAGTACTTTTAAAGAAAATTAACTTTTAGTTTTAAAGGATATTTCATCGAATCTTTCGAGAAGCAGCAACATTCTTTTATAGTTTTTGCAACTACTGCGTTAACGTTCCTTTAGATAAAAAAATAACAATATATCGTTATTTGCGATATAGAAATTTTAACAACGATTGCGTGTCAAAAATAAGATTTCTGTGAATAATAATAAAATTCTATTTAAATAAACATTTGCCCTTTTTAAAGATAACGTAATAAATGCAATTTAAAATTTATAAAAACTCGGTCGATCGTATCCATAAATATTCAAGAAAAATCATCAATAAATATATTCAACGCATACTCGTTCACTACTTTTATTACATTGTATGATAAATAATGTTAAGACCGACCTTATTTCAAAATTAGTCGAGAGCGACTATGTAAATTAGCTTTTAGTTGCGGTATTATTATAAACATAATAAAGCATAATGATTGACGTATTGCATAGTTAAAACGACGTTTTAATACATGTTCAAATTGAACAATTTCATCCGTACTTAAAAAAAAATCGATCAACATCTTTCGTAATGCAACTACAGTTCATCCATATGTTGCTGAACGTCCAGCGACGTCACCCTCCTCCTCCTCCTCCTCCTCCTCCTCTCCTTCTCCTCTTCCTTCTCCCATTCGTAAATCATTCGCTCTCTCATCTCCAACTATCATCAAAGACCCGTAAGAAACGAAAATCGAGGCGTAACCACCGATTCGTCGTTTCATTTCGCGCGCATAGCTTTGTTCGCTCCTCTCTCAATTAGAAAAAAAAAAAAAAAAAAAAAAAAAGTGTACAAGAGGAAGCTCGGGCATTTACCCTCTAAAATCTCTCTCACTAAGAACAATGCACGAAACAGCTGATGACCCAAATCGACCGCAAGAACGAGGAGAGGAGAAAGGACAGTCGCTGCTAATTATTGATACCTATAAATATGCCGTTATCGTTAAAGCGAAAAAAACTGCGTGAGCGTTCACATCACTTATAATATCTATTACCCGAAAAGAGGAGAAAAAAATAATGTAACAATAAGAGACTAACGGAGCAAGAAAGAGAATCGAATTGCGCTCTCTCCCCCGCGCGCGCGCAACACACGTTACCGCGAAAAATATAAGGCACTATCATACGCGTATGCGCGCGAGCGCGAGCGATATTATTTTTATAAGCGGAAAGTTTTATGTAATACCTACACCTACATATGATATTTAGATTCATGCATATATGCGCGTGTTCTACCTTCGCGAGCGAGCAAGTATATAGTAACGCGGAAATAAAACGTCAAAACCAGTTTGCGACGCCGAGTATAATCTCTCCATCTCTCTTTTTTTCTTTCTTTTTTCACTGGCTGTGCCGTTGTTGTTGTCGGCTACTGCTACTGTTGCCGCGCTACTCTACTCGTGTTCACCTATATGCACTTTATAGTATGTCTCTCTTTCATTAAAAGAAGAAGAAATAAAAAAAGAAAGTAGAAGGAGGTGCGGAACGTAAAATCCACACGCGCGCGATTAACCATTGAGTCTTTCCCTTTATTTTTTTCCTTGTTTTATTTTTCGCCCCCTTTTACAGTCGCTCAATGATAACACACGCGCGCGCGCCGCGGCCCTTTCCGCTCTATCGCTTTAAACGCTTCGAAATGGTACATATAAAAGCGCTTCTGCCGTTGCTGCCACCGCTCTGCGTCATTGCGGTATATAGGAGACTACTACTGCTGTTACCATGCATGTACATATATAGGTACTGCTCCTTCTCGTCGTCGTCGTCGTCGTTCGATAAAGAGAAGAATAAAATAAAAATAAAAAAGAAAAGTATCGCCAGCAACCCTCATAACGCATATGCGTATGAAATGTGCTATAACCCCTCCTAATCGCGCGACCTTTTTATCGTTTTCACTCTCTTTATTTTATTATTTTATTTTTCCGTTCTTCTATTTCTGTTTAATAAAAAGAAAACAGGCAAGAGATGTCACGAGTTAAGTTGGTCGATGCGACGAGCGAAGAGAGAAACAATATTTATAAAATTTGTGTCAAGAGATTTTTGTTGACAAATCGACCTAAAAAAATTCTAACCAATAAAGTTAAAATTTTTTTATTTGTAAATAAAACCGAACGCTCCGAACCGAGCTGCTTTTTGCAAGGATTAAAAGCAGTCGGTAACAGCAGCATCGAAAGCAGCAGTAGCAGCAGTTTTATCGATTTCGCGTGCACTGGGGGGGGGGGGTCGAGTGAGCCCGTGCGAGCGAAATGAAAAAAGGCTGGGTGGGTGGCTAGGAAGAGAAGGGAGACATACGTAGTCGAAATGGATAGAAAGAGAGGTTGCATTAACGGCGAACACTAAATGAACGAACGCTGCTGCGGCGTAGAATTAGCACCGGCGTCTTGTGTGTGTTTAGAAGCCGACGATGATGCCAACGGCAGCAGAGTAACAGCCATCGAAAGTGGGTCAAGAAAGATCGGCTTCCACGTCCAAGATCAGAAGAACACTGCTCGCTCACACGCGCGCGCGCGCAAGTGACCGACTTCTTGCTCGCGCGCGCACACACTACACATAATATAACGGGGTTAAGGAGAGACACAACAATCCGATAGGCTTACCTTGTCAGAGGGGATGTTGCGCGAACTCATCGTTGAATCCCGATGGGGCCTACTCGACGGTAGGCTCAGCTTCTCGGGACAGCTCTCTCTTTCTCTCTGGGGCAGCACGACACACCACGCACACACGCACACCGATGAGAGAGAGAGAGAGAGAGAGAGAGAGAGAAGGGGATCGTACGTGTCCTCTCTCTATCTTTTCTTTACTCGACGATATATTTCTCTTGATCTTTCTTTCTCTCTCTCTCTCTGTCACACTACTCGGCACGGTGAGCTCCTTTTCGTTTTCCTCTTTCTTTTGTTTTCGTACGCGCACACTGTTAAAGAGAGAGAGAGAGAGAGAGAGAGAGAGAGAGAGAAGGATGACGGTTAACGTTACTCTTCTTGATGTTATCCTTTACTTCTTGATCACTCGCGCACCAACAAAAGAACTACACATGTAAATTATGTACGTGTAATGAAACTAGAGCGATTAACAATGACGGGTGCACTAAAAATTGACTTCTTCACGTGATAATTTAGCACTAATACGAATGTAACTGCGTTTAATCTTGGAGGCGATCAAGAATAAAAACACACTCTCGGAAAAGCTCAGCTCTCTCTCTTTTTTCCGAGCTATGTTACAGGATGTAAGAATGAGAGAAAAGGAGTAAGATACTCACAGATTTACGGAGGAAAACCGAGTTAGAAAAAGAAATGGAGGATCAGGTGGATGAATAGAATAAGATGATGTGAGAGAGTTGGATGGAGAGAGAGAGAGAGAGAGACAGAGAGAGAGAGAGCGAGCGAGCGAGGCTCAGAGGGCTCGGCCGACGAAGGGCCGCGGCGGTTGCTGCATCGCGCCGTTTCGCGCCTCGCTCTCTCTCCTCCTGGGCACACTCAAGCCTATGTTTCTTTGGCTCTTCTCTCCCACAACGCGACAACGAGAAACGAGGTGACGGCGACGACGACGACGACGCTTATCCTCGCGCCGCAATTATTGCTGGATAGGAGGACACCACTATGACGTCGACAACGATTCCTGTGTCCGCGCGCGCGCGCTCGCCCGCTCCACTGCCAACACAATTGAGCAACCGTTCAACACATTTAACACGAGCCAGCAACTCCCTCGAGACCGCTGTTCTCTTTTCAACACTTGGCGTATATACGTACGCGTGTATGCACTATCCTCCTCTCTCTATAGGCTATATCCTGATGGTTGGCCAAAGGTGAGATGTTGGCGCTGCCCGCAGCAGTCCAACGCTCGTATACGTATGTACATACACGCACACTTACACCGTGGCTACACTGCGTGTCGCGAGAGATAGACAGAGGGAGAAAGAGAGAATGAGAGAAAAAAGGTGCCGAAACGAAACGAAAATGCTGCTTCTCCACTCCTTCAACCGCAAGCTCTCTAAGTGCGAAAGATCTCCGTGTATCCTACTCTCCCGCACTCACTGTTTTACTTGTAGGCGCAGCTGTCGGGCGCGTAATACTTGAGCAACATCTTCTTTTCCCTGACTTCGACGGGATTATTCTCCTCTTTTTTTCTAGGTGCGTTGCAACAGCGCACCCAATTACGACGACAACACCACTGCAATACGACGACGAGTTGACGAAGAAGCGCGGCACAGCGCTACTCGCTCTGCACGCACACGCACTCTGTCGCTCGCAGTTTCTCTCTGTGTCTGTTGCTCCTCTAAATACGGGAGAGAGGAGAGTCGCGGCCCCACGGTAAACGCAGATAGACAGAGAGCACGTAAAGCCAAACAACACGTAAAATGGCGATCGCGCGCGCACACACACGCGAGAGACCCGAGAGCCTGTGCCGCCACTGCTTCTGCGACTACGGACTACTCCCTCTCTATCCTGACGCAGTTCCCTTTCTATCTTTGTCGCGATGGTGTTATGCCTCGGAAGTGTGAGAGGGACAGAGAGTCGCGCTACCAGCGACAAAGAGACGATCCTGCGCGCCTCGGTGATGTGCCGCATTCGCCGCGGAGAACTCGAGCCGCCGCAGTTGCGCCCTCGTACACCCACGCGACACTTTTTATCCAACGAGTCGCGTACCCTTTATTATATTTTTTTTTACCAAAAGTTATTATTGTATTTTCTTTTTGAAATTTGTAATGATGTATCTTGTTTATAGGTTACTCGGCAAACAAATGAAATTTTAGTTTAAGAAATATTTTACGAGTGCAAAAAACTTAGTTTTATAAATATATCCGATATCGTGCTGATTTTTATGATGAATATTTTCGTTGTAAAAATTTCAAGTGTTTAAAAATTCAAACTTTTTTATTTTGAGTTTAGGTTGGTGATAATATTGATAAAAACAACTCACTGTAATAATTGATTTTTGTAAATTGCTTTTTTATCGACTGTAAGTACAAATAGAATTGTCATAAATATATATAGTATATAACACGCACGTGGGTTTGCGAATAAAGAGCGAGATTCGTTTCGTTGTTTATCAACGGAATTTTATTAAACGTGGTGTTCGATAATTTTGTTGCCTTTGCTAATCATGTCTCGATTGATCGTTAAAAATTTACCTAAAAATGTAAACTTTACAATTATGTATCTTATGTTTAACTTATTAATATTTATACATATTTTTTTAATTTATTTATTTTATTTTATAGGTTACCGCTTATAAACTCAAAGAACTTTTTAGTGAAAAAGGTATAGTTACTGATGTACAACTTAAATATACAGAAGATGGAAAATTTAGGAGATTTGGTTTTATTGGATTTAAAACTAAACAGCAAGCCACTGAAGCATTAAATTATTTTAATAATTCTTGTGTTGATACTTGCAGAATCAGTGTAGAATATTGTACTGAACTTGGTAAGTAAAATAAATGTTAATGTTTAGTTTTTATAACTTTTTTTTATTCGATTTTGACAATATGTTATAGGCGATGTCTCAAAACCAAAATCTTGGAGTAAATATGCTCCTGACAGTAAAATTAATAAAACAGATATAATTAGTAAAGACTATATTCCTGAAGAAGGTAAGAAAAAAGACAAATCAAAAAAGGATAAGGTATCTCTTAAAGAAATAGATAATGAAGAAAAAATTGTTAAAAAGCAAACATCTAGAAAAGAAGAATATGTAATCGAGAAATCAAAAGAAAACAAAAATAAAAACATGATTGATAAAGATGAGGAAAATAGTAAAATCAAGGAAATTTTAGAAGAAGTATGCTTTAACTTAAAATAAATTTAATGTATATAAAAATTAAATTAAAATCATTTAATTTTTGCAGCATAAGAATGATCCGTTATTCAATGAATTTCTTGAAAGTCATAGTAAAGGGGATACAAAAGTTTGGAGTAATGATACATCACTACCTATAAAAGAAAATGATGACCTTGTTAAAGATGAGAATAGTGATGAAGAAGAAAGTGAATCGAAAAATGAAGTAAATTCTAGTGATGAAGTTATAGCTAAAAAAAATATTTCTGATAAAGATTATATGGAGGCATTAAAGAAGAAATCGCAAGGATTGAAAGTAGAGATTTCTAAGGAAGATAAAAAACATGGACCTAAAAAGTTTTATACTGTTAAAATTCGTGGTCTTGGTTGTAATCACAAAAAAAAGGATATTAAAAAATTTTTCCTTGGGTTAAAACCTAAATCAATAAGAGTACCACCTAAAATTAAAGGAATAGCTTACATTGGGTTTAAAACTGAAAGACAAATGAAATTAGCTCTTAATAAAAATAGAAGTTTCTTAGGTAAATTATCTCAAAATTCAATATAGTTATAAATTAAAAATTTAAAATGAGCAGAGCAATATTATTTATTTTAATTTTAGATGGCAAACGTTTATCTGTAACAAAATATGAAGAAATGGTAAAGAAAGAAAACGAAGAAGAACCTAAGAATCCAAATTTTCGGTGGAAGCAACAAGAAGAAGCTCTAAAAAATGAAGAAAGTATAGCTGAATCTGGAAGAATATTTTTGAGAAATTTAACTTACACAACAACTGAAGATAATATCAGAAAAATATTTGAAAAATATGGTTAATTTCATTTAATTATTATTTTTTTTTTTTAAATTTTTATAATTTTTTAATTTTTGATTCTTATCTAAGGTCCTTTAACTGAAGTTAATCTTCCAATTGATAAACTTACAAGAAAACCAAAAGGATTTGGTATGATAACTTTTTTGATGCCAGAACATGCAGTTAAAGCTTACTCTGAACTTGATGGATCTATTCAAGAAGGTAGAATGTTGCATCTTCTTCCAGCAAAAACAAAAACAATGCCAGAAGATTTACTTGCACAAGGTATGAATAGTAATAGTTTAAAATTTTAAGTATTATAATTATTGAAATGTTAAAGCATTATTTTTTAGATGGTCTCAGTTATAAACAAAAGAAAGAATTAAAAACAAAAGCAACTGCTGGATTATCTCACAACTGGAATACCCTTTTTTTGGGACAAAATGCTGTTGCTGATGCAATAGCACAAGCTTATAATACTACAAAAGAAAATGTAATTTTATTTAACATACTATTTACAATAATTATAATTGCAATTTGTATATTAAAGAAATTGAAATATACAGGTTTTGCAAGATAGTGATAAAGGTGCAAGTGCGGCAGTTCGTTTGGCATTAGGAGAGACACAATTAGTTCAAGAAACTCAAAAATTTTTAGAAGAAAATGGAGTTTGTCTAACTGCTTTTAATCAGGTATTATTGTAAATTTAAAATCATATTAAAAATGAAACACATTATCTTAATAAATATAATAATAAATATTTTTTAGGCCCCAAGTAAAAGATCAAAAACTGTTATCCTTATAAAAAATTTACCAGCGGGAACAAAAATGCAAGAGATAAAGGAGTTGTTTATTACACATGGAGAACTTGGTCGAGTAGTTTTACCTCCTTCAGGAATCACAGGTATAAATTAAAATTAAAAGCTAAAGTTGAGCATTATTCTAAACACTATTTTTTGTAGCTCTTGTGGAATTCATTGAACCATCAGAAGCAAGAAAAGCATTTGCCAGGCTAGCTTATACAAAATTTAAACACTTGCCTTTGTATTTAGAATGGGCACCAGATGACAGTTTTATTTCTTCATCTTCTAAAACATGTGAAGAAAAGAATATGTCAAAAAATAACAATTCTGAAGATAAAACAAAAGAAAAAGAAGTAGAAGAAAAAGTCAAGATCAAAGATGAAGAAAAATCTACTAAAGATGAAAGTAAGGAAAGCGAAGTTGAAGACGAAGATGAACCAGAACCAGAAACTACTCTCTTTGTGAAAAATTTAAATTTTTCTACTACAGAAAAACAATTAAAAAAGGTGAGATTCAGTAATTGTCTATTATATAACCTAATATAAATAAAAGTATTTGATAATTTTATCTTTTTACAGCATTTTTCAAAATGTGGCAGATTGCACTATGCTAATATTTCCATGAAAAAAGATCCTAAAAATCGAGGCAATAAATTATCTATGGGTTACGGGTTTGTGAGATATAAATTAAAATCTGATGCAGAACGTGCCTTAAAAGAATTGCAAACGAGTTCATTGGATGGGAAAACTCTTGAACTGAAACGTTCAGAAAGAACATTGCAGTAAGTTTAATCTACATTAATTAAAATAATGAAACATTGAAAATTTTTTAATTAACTTATGCGTATTTTTATTTAGATCTGATATTAATGTAGCGAAAAAGACTGCTAAAATTACCGAACAGACTGGAACAAAAATTCTTGTAAGAAACGTGCCTTTTCAAGCAAATGCTGATGAAATTAAAGATTTATTCAAGTAAGAATTTATCTTATAAAATATTGTTTATTAATTTAATGGGCTCATTAAGAAATTATGTTTATAGGGCTTTCGGTGAATTAAAAGCTGTTAGATTACCAAAAAAAATGGTTGGTGACGAAAAGCATAGAGGCTTTGCGTTTGTGGAATTTTACACTAAAAAGGAAGCCAAGGTAATACAAATATTTTGATACTAAATTATAATTCATTGTTGATTATTTTAATATTAAATATATGTAAAAAATTTTAATTCAGAGAGCATTTAAAGCTTTGTGTCAAAGTACTCATTTATACGGACGGAGATTAGTTTTAGAGTGGGCTCAGACAGAGGAAGGTGTCGATGACCTTAGAAAACGTACTGCTAAACATTTCCATGAAGGTAATATAACGCTATTTAATTTAAGTTTAAAATTTAAAAATCTAATAATGTTTAATATTTTTTAGAACAAACTGCAAAACGAAATAAAAAGGGAACATTGAATCCTGAATCAATAGGTTTGGAAACCGAAGCGTAAGATAAATAATTTTTATTCAATATTTGAATAAGTAGAAAAAAACAAAGTGGTACAAATTGTAAATAAAAGGCTTTTTATTTATACGATAATATTGTATTATACGAGATGACTTGCATCAACCAAGAAGTACACTGACATTATTTTTTATCGATTACAATAGTGTGACGGATAAAAGGCGTAATGGATTCAAAAAACATAGATTGTTGCTAAAAGTGTAAATATAGAAGCATATTGCTCTGTTACTATTCACTTTCATTTTTTATTTTACATGTTTTTAAATATAAATAAATAAAACTTAGGAAAAATCAAATTTCAAGCTATTACCATTTATGAAAAATTATTTGGCATATTTTACTGGACCATTAAATTTGGCCTATCTAGAATTTATTTTATTTTTTTTTTTCTCTCATTATAATAATAATTTACTATTAATTTTTCTAAACAATAACGAGCCTGATTTTGTTATTTGAATAGCAATTTCTCACACTGCGACGAAACAGAGTCAATGTCGCGAAAAATAGTGGTGAATTAATGGAAGTCAATTCATTGACTTAGTCGCTCATCTCGTAATCACAGAATCGCACTTTTGCTAGTACGGCGCACAAAACATATGGCTATATGGACATTTTTATATACACATCATCACTTCAGGATTCCTTTTTCATTTTTATTATTATTTCTGTTTTTCCATTTAGATTGAAAAATATGCCTCGGTCGGATCAGACTTTCACCTATGAACTGATCTGTATAAAAAAAAGTACATGTTATATTTTAAGCTGAAAATTTCTCATATATATATATATATTGTAAGATGTGAAAATCACATTTTACATTTACATGGTTTTGACACAAGTTCTTTCCATCGTTATTACACAAAAAGTTGATATTTTGAAACGAAAATTCACGCTTTAAACTTAATAACAGAGCGAGAGAAAATTAAGATGCGGATAAGGGGCAAAGCATCAAAGAGTAACATTATCTGACTTGTGTGGATGGTTATTGCATTCTTGAAGAAAAAAAAAATTTGTTTTTATTTTGCTCTCTCTCTTTTTTTTTTTTTTTTTTTTTTTTTTTTTTTTTTTTTTTTTTTTTTTTTTTTTTTTAACTTATATGTATTTGTGTAATTAAAATTTTTTCTCTCTCATGCAGTACGTAACGGCAGCCCGCTGCCCGACAAAATGCCGTTTATTTCCGTTTCGCGTCTCTCGAGACAATATTCCGAGGAACTTCTGCGGTCGCAAAGCCATTCGGGTTATCATGTGTGAAGATTTTTGCCTTTTCTTCGGAAGCGGTCCTCAAGGTAACCCGGGATCTGAAAAGTTTGAAAAAAAAGACACAACGTTACGTTCTTGATGCCATTTGTTTTGAATCCTCCATTTTAGGCTTCATAGCGCTTCCATTTCTATATCTTTTAATCGGATAAGTATGCGCCTACGATATCGATTGATTGTTTTATTTCCCAATAAGCTTACTCGTTAAAAGATTTGTCATTTTTCATAAAATTATTAAAATATATGTGCGAATCTACCTGCTATTTAATCTGGCAGATAGGGAAGCAGCAGTGACGGGAGATAGGAAAGGAAAATAAACGAAATGAATTTATTGTCTCTGATTGCAATAATGTCACTGCTTTGTTCTGTGATGATAATGTAAAAAAATTAATTTTTGTTAATATTTCAAGGTAATATTAAATTAAATGGTTTGTCTTCTTATAATACATAATTTTTTAAACAATATCTTAAGTATACAAAAATATACAATTTAATCCCTTTTCTGCCAAAATATATTTCATTTAAAATTAGCGTATACATATTTAAGTAACTTTTAATAAACTTAATTATTAATATTAATTAGTATATGCTTAAGTGATTTTCATTAGTCTAACTATATGATAAATCGGTGATAAAAGTGTCATGATTTAAATTGATTAAAAAAGGTGAACGAACATACATTTAGTTAAAATACTCGATGTTATAATTATAAATTGTCACCTTGGCATACCAAAGACCTCAGTTTGCGAGCCTCGTTATACTCAGACATGTAAACAAATTTTTTAAGTTTATTTAGTCTATGTAATTAATGAATAATATAAAATAATATGATTGTACAAAAAAAGCACAGAACATTCATTGACATCGTTACAGACACTTTTTATGGATAGACAACTCTAAAAGAAAAATAAAAAATTGTAAAAAACCAGTGAGCAAAAACATAATTCGTTTGTAACATAAAGTAAAATTGTTTTTTTTTCCATTTGATCATCGACTCATCTTTACTAAACACGCAATGTCAAGTTTTTCTTTTACAGTTAAGGTTCAAAGTGATACTAACATTTTACTACAATTTTTATATAATTGTCATCATGATGATAATAGCGTCTAAGCAACTGCAGAGTGCTATTAAATTTTTAGTCACATTATTGTTTGGTTTTCATGCATAAGTACTTTTATACACAGTTAGGAAAAAATTTCCGATGTAACATTTAAAACTACATACTAACATTCATTACGAGGAGAACATAAAAATAAAAGAAAAGAAAAAGGATAGTGTATACATGTATAAAAAAAATAACATAACAAGCTTCGCATATTACAGGATCTACCGGTGATTCATCAGAAGTTGGAAAATGCAAAAAAAATGTGCATATTGATGCCTCAAAGACAATCTCAATTGTACAAACAGAGTTTGAATTTTTTTCTTGTTAATTTTGTTTTCTTTTTCTTTTTCTTTTTTTTGTATTTTTTTGTATTTTTTTTTTTTTTTTTTTTTTTTTTTTTTTTTTTTTATATATATATATATATTTTATTTTTTTATTTTTACCATCTAATTTTTCTGAAGAAAAATAAACGTGACACAGTACAACACAACAAACGCGCGTCAATAAGCGATTTTTTTTTTTTTTTCTTTTTTCTTACTTTTCCATCATTTATTTTTATTTTTTTTTTTTATCAACTTCACATCTACACACTAAGCCTCTACCTTTGGTTTTGGTCGATGAGTGTCCACTGCGTCGATCGGCAGGCGTATGTTCTCTACTTTGCAGCCATATGCCACGGGTGTCAATTTTATAATCGTGTGTAGGGGCACCTGGAGATAAGGCAGCTCGTCTGCAAAATACAAGGTTTGGGTTGGTAGGTATGGGTCCGAGTAAGGAGAATCGACTGTTAAAAGAGAAAGAGAAAGAAAGAGAAAAAGGAAGAAGATTGGGGGAGTATACTTTTTTTTAGTTTTTGATAAATTTTTTCATGATTCTTTTATTTGATGATGGTTTTTTAAAATTTTGAAGAGTTAAAATGAATCAATGCGAGAAGTTTTTTTTTATTAATTTAATACAATTATTAATGCATTGTCTGAGAAAAAATACAAAACTCTAAGTATAAATATAGCTTTTAAAAAAAATTTTTTCATTAAAGAAATACTAGTTTTCGAATTTCAATACATTATTTACTTTTTGCAGTATGAGTAATGTACAGTGATCAAAAATAATTATATTAATTAAAAATATATAATTTTAATTAAATTATTTTAAATAATTTGGAATTTTTCATTATTAAAAGAATATGCAACAAAAATTTAAAACAGCTTTTACACAAAGTAGTACGATTCATATTTAAATCAAACTACGTAAATGGATGAAATTATCATTTTCCCTTCTTAGTCATTTTTATCGATCTTAATTTTAGTATAAAAAAATTTTATTTTTTTAATAAAGAATTTGTCAGTTATATTCCAGAGTTTAAATTATACTGGCTTAATCAATTTTCAAACGAGATAAATATTTCCTACCATATCACTATATTTGACGTCTCATTGTTATGCTCAATCACTGACTTTTAAGCAACAGGTGTGTTATAAAAATCAAAAGTAAACTATATCATCTTCACTTTAAAAACACATCACGAATACTGTTTCATGAAAAAAAATTCATATCGTCGATTGTTAATGGTGTAAAGGTAAAATCAAAGTTAGTATAAAAAAGCTATGAATAAAAAAAAAGAAGACAAACAAAGTATACACCCCAGTCAAAGAGTGAAAAAGTTCACAAATTAAGTCAATATAAAACGCACCGGCATTTTTGTCGAGGAAATAAGCGAGCAAACAGCGTAGCACCGCTTGATGACTGACCACGAGGACATTACCCTGACGCTCGAGTTCCATTATTACCGGTTCGAGACGCGCTACCAAGTCTTCGTAACTTTCACCACGGGGATAGCGATAAGAAAATTTGTTTTGGTCCCTCGCTGCGAAGTCTGTTGGATATTTGCTCTCGATTTCCTCGTATGTCATTTCTTCGCAGATACCCTAAATCGTTAAAGCATTTTATTGTTATACATTTTATTATTCTGTGAATAATAAAATAATTAATTTTAAATTAGGAAAAAAATATGAGCATTTAAAAGTATATACAATAGAAAAAAAATAAAGTATCGTTTATAAACTTTCACGTTTAATTCAACATATTTAAATAAACTTGAAAACGTCATTCATTTGAGAAAAAGAAAATGGAAAAAAAAAAATAATAAATAAATAAATAAAAAAAAGTGAAAGAAAAACACGACTGACAGCGTCGATCTCGTTGAGCGCCTTCCACCTCTCTTGCGGTGCCTTGACATGGGCGGCCGTTTGTATCGTCCGTTTTAACCAGCTCGTCCATACTCTCAAACCTTGGATATCTTGTCCAGCGATGTAATTCCCAAGGGCTTTCGCGTACTCGCGTCCCCGATCGCTGAGATCAGAATCTCCACCGATTCGTCCGTCGAGATTCATAAGGCTCTCGCCGTGCCTCGTGAGGTAAATCGTCCTTGGTACAATGTGGATGTTCATAAGGTAGTAGACGATGCGAGATTGTATGTGGCCCTCGTGCTTGTGCACCAACACTTTTTCCCCCGTGTTGTAGATCTTCATAAACGATAGATCGCTCTCGTATTGCTCGTCGAGGGGTTGGTATTTTTCTTGGTAATGCTCGATGCGCAGCATAAAGTCCGCCAGTACTTCTTCTTTATTCATGTTTGTGTAATCGGGGCTGCTCACTTTCACCTGAGAATTTTTAAATAGATTGATTTAGTTTATTTTATGGGATATTGCATAATGAATTGAAATTTTTTTTTCCTCTCTATTACGCATATTTAATATACTTATAGGAGACATTATTTGCAATTTTTAAAGGAAAATAAAATAAAATTTTGTAACGTTTATCGTTTAAAAATAAAATTTCTTTATTTAATTATACGATTATAGATATAAAATTAATGAGTTTTTTCTCTAAGTAATGTAAATGGAATTAGTAAGAAAAAAAAAAAATAAAAAAATAAAAAAATAAAAAAATAAAAAAAAAAAGGAAAGCAATATATCGAAAAACAACGAAAATATGTCTTTAGTTGATTAAATAACGTAAGTAAGAGATTAAAATCGAACGTATACCATAAATTAGACGAAATTCAAAGTAACGCTATGTTATAAGTATGCGTTTAAGAGTTTTTTTTTGAATCGTTAATATCAAGCGACTAAATATGCTAGATATTATAAAAATAGACATTAACGTGTAAAATTCAAGTTGAAAAATGAATAATAAAATTATTACTTAATTAACTTATAGGCGGTATTAAAATTAAAGAAAACAAAAAAATGTGTTGAAATAAATATAAAAGAGAAGCGAAGAACTTGAAGAAAACAACAACTGATGACATTGTGAAATGAGGTTCCTTTAGTCCGTTAATTAGATTTATGCTCGTTTTAGAGCTCATACGACTTGTTAACCAAGTAATCTCTAAATACTTATTCAAACGCTGTAATTTAATAGGAATTAAGTGAAACTCGCCGTGGCACGATTGTAATATACTCGTCGTACGTACGATTAAAAAAATTCAACAACGAAGAGGAATAAGCTCAAAGAAACCTTGGATAGGATAACGTAAAAAAGGGTGAGAAGAGGAAGAGAAAGGAGGTGAAATAGTGCACATCGTACAGCAGCTCATCACACGCGCGTAATACGGCGGCGGCGGCGGCGGCGGCGGTGTCAATATAACCCGGTGGGTTATCTTATAGCACTAGTAAGTCATCTTGCGCCATAATGTCTCGATGACGCAATTATAGGCGTGCACGACTCGAAAGTATAAGAGGACGTAATTAGATGACGGTATATATTTAAATATGCATATATAGTTAAAAAAGAAAATGAAACACCGACCTCCATGATATTCTGCTCGACGATTTCCGGATCGTTACACACGGACTCGACGAAGAAGAGCTTAAAGTTCATCTTCTTAACGACGATGTCCCTGATGAGCTGTCGCCTCTCAACCGTCGAGTTGGTGGCGTCAAAGACGGCGACCTCGCCATCTCCGGACTCGAGCCATTGGCATACGTCGTTCAGGGCGTCCATCGCGCATTGGGTCCGTATCGCCATAGCTTTTATGTTGTCCGGTCGGAAGAAATCGTGGCATTGGTATGCGGTGGTCGCGTGCCGTCTGTATTCTCCCAAGTTGTACACCTTTGTGCTTATCCCGATCCAGTTCAGATAGCGGCACAGCTTCTTTGAGATGTAGGTTTTACCTCGTGCCGGTAAACCCACCATCGCTATCACGTGTGGCTTGTTGACGAAGTTGGCCCGCTCCCCTGTATATTAAATTATTCAATTTTATTTATTATTATGATATTATTGATAAACTAATAAACATTTATGTTTATAATATGGTATTGATGTTAACGCGCGAATAAAATCGTTTGACTTTTAGATGTTAAATTTATAAAACCAATAGTCATTACTGGAAGTTGTAATGTGTCTTGAAACAAAATAAAAAATAATACACGCACGCACGCACATACATGTATAAAGAGAAGAGTACGAATTTTAAGTGAATTTTTTGCTTAAAATACATTAGATTCTTAAACGTTTTAATAAAGGGTAATAAATGAAAATCCTTTAAATATTCATAAAAAAGCAACGAAAGCACTTAAAAAATCATTAAAATATTTCGAGCGATTCTCACATTTCCCAGTCGTTCCATATAGAAAAACAGGCGACAACATCTCGGAATTCTCCGGTTTTATATCTCGTTTTCCAGAGCGA
Source organism: Chalcis sispes (assembly GCA_949987625.1). Taxonomy (NCBI): domain Eukaryota; kingdom Metazoa; phylum Arthropoda; class Insecta; order Hymenoptera; family Chalcididae; genus Chalcis; species Chalcis sispes. The sequence goes on from OX465094.1 coordinate 84,868,640, forward strand.
GACGAGAAAAAAAAAAAAGGAAGGCGTATAATGTTGCAGCGAGCAAAACCTTGACGAACGACGAATACGAAGACGCGTTGGTTAAATTTCTCGTTTAGAAACAACACATACCACATCGATAGTTACGAGGATGTGGTGAAGCTTTTGTAACGTCGCGCAGCGTGAAACGATGATCGATCGTTACATAGTTTATTCCCATTAATTTATGTCTCTCTCTCTCTCTCTCTCCCATTATCTATCTATCATTAGCTCTAACGTGCAAAACAATTAATTCTCAGCGAAGCCGTGTAACTGTACGTTATATTGTTATCGAGCGAGAGCTGTTATTGCCATTCGATGAATCGCTTATATGCCCGTCAGGTAGTTCGAACCCAATTTATCAAGATCCTTTCGGCCTGGTTAACAATTTCATCGGTAACTTTATCGCGACGATTAATTGATTTTAATGAAGAAAATTTTTACGTCGCTCGATTCTCTAAAGTATTTAACAATCAAAGAAATATGTATCACTTATATAAATATCGTTGCCTATATTTATTATTATGACGCAATAACCGTTTATAACTTAAATTATAAAATACAATTTGACCAAACAATTAAAAAAAATAAATAAAATTGATCCAATTCGATTACGATAGAATAGTTGAAAGAAAAGCTACTTTTGTTCTTCACATTCTAAACGTATAATAATGTCACCGTAATTCGAATTAATTAATGAAAGACGAGCGGATATACTCGAGAAGATATAATTGTCACACATTACCAAAACTCAACATTAATCGATCTGTATATATAATATTACATATAAATATCACTACGGCTATACAATACCACGCGAGATACAAGTATTTCCACGAAAAACGTTCAATTTAATATTTGTACGGGACGATTTGGAATGTTAAATTTAGAATAAACATGTGTCTAAACATTTCCCATACAAATATATCTATACGTATACGCATACAAAAATTTACACATGCTTATGTGATTCGGCTGGCTAAATGTGCCCGGAGAAATATGTATTTAAAACGGTCGTTTATAATCTGTCTGAAGATTTGACACGCACACGCACACATATTTATATATTCATATATTGACCATATGGAGAAAATGTGATCCTTGCGTGATCGCTTTCGTAAGAGATCGAGGAAACGTTATCAACCTCTTTATTCACCTTCGCTCGTATAAATTTTCAGTTTACGAGAGCTCTGTCGTTTAATTTTTACGATACATTTTTTATTGTTCGACGATTGGTACCGATTATGTTTTATTATCGGTATGCGATCGTATCGGAAGTGTTATGAATTTATTAAATCAATTTTATCGTTTTTTTTTTTTAAATTATTCGCGTGACGTTATTTTATACTATGTTACATAAAAATTTTCAAGTTCGAAAGACCAATCTTACAATGAATAGCCTGTACGCTCGTGAAGAGATTATTTCTTTAATACCGAATGGCGAATAAAGCGAATGAAATCTTTATTTTTTTTTTTTTCTCCAATTAACATTTGATAAAAGTAAGTCGAGGAAAGATTTAACAATTAATAATGATGCCTATGCATATAAAGTGCAAGAGGGCGGGAGTGGTTGCCGTGTCGCAATCGACTTAAAGGGGACGACGTAAAGACAATACCTTTTTTTAATGTATTAAATTTGAGCGAGAGACCGAGTGGACTTATATGGATCAACGATTCGGACGAGAATCCGCTTGACAGATTACCGATTTGTTAAGTAATGAAGCGATCAAATTTCACGTGAAATCGCGAGCATCGATTCGAGTTAAACTTTTCTCGTAAATGTCGGAGGATCCTAGCAGTCATTTGATGCGGATCAACGCGGCAACGAAGAAACGATCGAGTGGTATTATTTTTTCTTAAAAATTCAACGCTTTTTTTTGTTTTTCATGGGAAAATAAAATTTAAATACATTTAAGTGAAATTTAAAATTGAATCGAGTAGCTGTGTACCGTTATGCAATTAAATTATTCGATTGAAAAACGAGGAAAATCAATTTTTTTAATTTTTCCAAATAAAATTAATTTAAAAAATTTTTTTTCTTTTTAAATGTAAAAAATGCAAGAACAAGTAAAAGCAATGTTTTAGAAAGATAAAACAATGAAACAATTTTAGTACAATGAAGCTTCGTTCATATTTATTACTGCTTTGGAGTAAATTCCAATAATTCAATCCTTAACGTTATTTATATTATGTTTTATATGCAAAGCATTTTACCAATAATCTATATTAAAAAAAAAAAAAAAAAAAAAAAAAAAAAAAAAAAAAAAAAAAAAAAAAAACGCAATGCTGTCCGTCAATCAATTTTACACGCTTCTTTTCATTAATGTTTATAAGCATATTTAAAAAAAAAAAAATAAAATACAAAAAAATGATCGCGCGATCGATTATCGTTAACGAATCGAAGGACGTTCCATTATACGGTTTCAATTTCCTCTTAAAAAAAGTGCTGACCTGGAGAGAGAGAGAGAGAGAGAGAGAGAGAGAGAGAGAGAGAAGAAAAAATATCGAGCAAATAAATAAATCCGCTGAAAACGGGTGTCCATTTGTATAAGTTTCCTTTGTCACGAGAAAGTAAAGCGCACCGTAAGAGACAGTAGCGAGTTGACTCTTTTCAATCGCAGAATAAGCGCAGTAATTTAAACGGAAGTGCATAATCGCGTCCAAAAGCTAAATATACAACGTGAATGTAGAGAAAAAAAGAAAGGAAAAAAATGCAAGCGCGTCGGCGCATTAATTATGCGTAAATATGCTTAATAAAGTTGGCTCTTCTTTGTTATTCTTCGCGCGTAATAATTGACATATACGGCACTTTTTGGGTCTATCGGTGTTTCTCACAATGCTCATATATATACGTACATGTTCGTGATGCGTTATGCGCGCGCGATTCATCATTCGGACCGCGAGCTACGAGCAACGACAGAATTTAACGAATAACGCGAGAATATAATAACTTTGGCGACGATAACGACCTTGATGGCTTAGAGGAGGCCAACGTGCAATTGTGTTTCGAGGCGAAGAAGTTGGTATCGAATACACACGTGTCCGAGATGATAACGCGAGTGCACTTAAAGTGCAACCGATGGGTACATACGCGTAGATCTTCGCGCACGCGCGCGCGCGTGTTTGTGTGCGTGTGTGTAGCGTGTACGCGAATACATGTAGGTATCGAATGCGAAATAATTGCTTGTGGTTATTGCACGGAAAAACGGTTATAAATAGATCGTGTGAGAAAATTTAGAGTTTGTGAGAAATTATCGTCGCACTATTTTGAAAAAAAAAAAAAAAAAATAAATAAATAAATAAATAAATAAATAAATAAATAAATAAATAAATAAAAAATAAAAAGGAAGGTTGCATTTAAATAAGCAAACGTTTCCATTGTATGTGCACGTATTTTTGCAATATTCATTTTTTATTATACTTTCGTAAACAATCAAAGGTTGAAATATTTACAAAATTTCTTATGTAAATTAAAATCTTTGTAAACAAATTTTTTTTACTCTCATTAGCTTTGTAAGCCCTGTCGAAATAGTATTTTGATTTCATAATTCTTATAAAGATTTAAAAAAAAACCTAATGAATTTCGTTAAAGAAAATATTATTTATTTTTATTTTAAATGTAAAATAAGCATACATTAACGGTAAAAACTAAAGTTAAATTTTTTTTACGATTAAAATTTTTATGTAAAAGCTTACTGTAAATAATAGCTTCTTCAAGTTTCTATAACATTTTAAGAAGAATAATAATGTAAACAAATTTTATTTTGTAATAATTGTAAAAAATTAATGGGTTTGAAGTTTCCAACGTTGTAGTTCAACGAAATTTTTTAAAAACTATTTTTATTTAAAATTTATGTTTATATTTTTTTAGTCTTAGTGTTTTATAGAATAACAAAATATTCATATACGGATTTAAATATAATTTGTACATTTTTAACAGCTTTATTTAAATGTGAAAAATTATTTCGTTGTACTTTAACGTTGCAAACTTCAGACTCATAAAAATTACATATAAACTTGAAAAACTTTTTTCGCTTTGAGTTATTATTTATAAAAGAAGAAATTACGCAAATTTTTTTATTTTTACAAAAGACGATTAGAACTCTCATAAAATAATTTAGAAATAGATACTTAATTGCTTTCCAAATTTTACGATGAAAATCTTTATATAGCATATACGAAAACTTTAAAAAAATAATCAACATTTGGTTTATTTACTTGTTTCTTATCTTTATTTGTTACTTCCATCATTATAGCAATTATACATATTTTCCATAGATAAGTTTATTGCAGCTAGTCTATGCAAAAAAAAATTACTTTTATATTATGCTATTTGTAATATGATAGTATATATCCTATTGTCATTTGAAAAATATATATTTGCTTTTCTTATATTTTTAAGGCATAAAATTAAATAAAATTTAATTTCCATTGAAAAAATAATTTTATGATTATTCGAATAAAAATGTTAGCAATATCTATTTATAAAGTTATCATAATTACAATATAATTGTAAACTCATAAAAAACTTTAAGACAATAACACTTATTGTATTCTTCTTTGCAAAATGAACAAATATGCAAAAAGATAAATAAAACTTGAACGTATAGCACGATTTTTTTTTGCTTTTATATTTCATAAAGCAAATCGTCGATTACGCGAAAGAAAATTTTTTTGACAATGAAACATTGCCGAATGCATGATAAACTAACAACAGAAAGAAAAAATGCGATTATCATTAATTCGCGGTTAAATTTTTTTCAATTTCATAACAATGAAATTGTTTCAAGATAAATCGAATATTTACGGAATTACATGCATTTATTCGACGTATTCGTACCTCGCGTGCTATCAATTTCGTTTTTATGATTAGAACTGCTACTTGTGGAATTTTGATAATTTTATTCCGTAAGTTCAAGATAAAGTATTTTAAAATAATTTCAAGTATTGTCACCGTAATATTTTAAATATTTTACAACATAAACTATATGGAAAATTACCTCAATAATTAAAGTATTTATTATTTAACCGACTTTGCAATACACAAAAATAATTGAACATAAATTTTATAAGTAATACCGTAACCACTCCACATTGTAATTCTATCATGAAATCATAATAATTAAAGTTATAAGAATTTACGTTGCATTTTAAGATGAAATATTTATATTCGGACGTGAACTTCTTTTTAAATTTGTATCTACTGTTAATAATGGATAAAATTAATAATTAATATTGTTTAAAATAAATATAATTTACTTTAAATACTCAATTTACTACATTTTAACTCATAAATTATGTAAATTAAAAAAAAATATTTTTAAATTATATATTATGAATTTTGGGGAAAAGGAACATTTGATAAATTGATGCTTTTCATTATTTCTAACCTCAAAATGAGTTTTTAACACTTTTTATCGCAGTTTATTAAAATAGTGTTAAAAATACAAAATTTTTAACTTAAAGTAAATAAATAATAACATACCTCTAATGGGAAAGGGTTTGGTTTGGATGGTATCTGACGTAGGTGGTGTATAGTGCATCTCGATTTTGCATGGGTCGGAGTCCGACATCGTGTAAGGAGTAGCACTTATTTGCTTCTCTTGATAACGTATGCTCTAGAAGCTGTTTCTCGTTTTTATTTGCTCTTTGAATAAAATTTAGTCTTATATTCTGCTTTAAAATAGTTCCGAAAATCCAATTATTCACCTTTTAAGATTTCTCAGCACTAACGTGGTGTGTATATTTATCGTTTACTAAAGAATGAAAACAATCCTTTTTTAAGTACAATAGAGTCCACACACAAGAGCAGCTCTCTTTCGATTCACGGTGCGTGTCGGTGGCTTAAAATCTCTAAACACTCGTGTAACCAGCCACCGGCAATAGGCTGAGAAAAACGAGTTTTTTAATCAACCGCGCGAATCATAAAAAGAAACGAATAGAAACGATAATTTTCTTCCTTCGAGTGTTCAATCTTAACCTTAAATAGTGACGTGTGATCAACAATGATAACAGTAGCAGCGGTAGCGAAAGTAGCAGCAGTTGCGGCAGCAGTCAGCACAACTGCGAAGTCGGCGACGCAAAGGCATGGCTTTCGAAAGTTGAAAAATAATGTAGCAGCAGGCGCGCGCGAGAAGGCAAAGGTCACGACTAGACGTGCATCGCCGCCAAGAGAGATAGAAATAAGAAAGAAGCAAGACCACCAATCACTGGGGACACTTGCTCGATTAATTAAAACGAAGAAAACCAAATAGAAAAAAAAAGAAAAAAAAAAGTGATACACACAATTCCTGATATAGACAGAGAAGATTTGGAAAGAAATAAAGAAAAAGCGACTATCTCTCTCCCTTAATCGTATATACTTTCTTCTGAGTCGAAGAGAGAGGGAGAGGGAGAGAGAGAGAGAGAGAGAGAGAGAGAGAGAGAGAGAGAGAGAGAGAGAGAGAGAGAGAGAGAGAGAGAGAGAGAGAGAGAGAGAGAGATACGGATGGAAGGTTGGAGCGATGCAATTATTTATTGAGCGCGGCGCGCGATACAAAAACACACTGACTATGCGGCGACGGCTATAAGTTACAGACTGCAACTTGCAGTACGAACGTGGACGCCGATGTCAACGTCGTCGGTGGCTGCACTTGATTAAAGAGAGCGCGCAGAACCGTCGTACGAACGATTCTGTCACGGTTGTGCCTCGCCGTGCACTACTATTGTTTCGACTTGCGCTCTGTCTTGTTTTTGCTGCAATTTGATTGGTTGATTCTGATTTGCCTAGTCTTTAATATTCTTTAGGATATCTCTACAATTGTTTTTGGTTTATTACATGAGTATTTTTTCAGTTGATGATTTCTATTCAATTCTTGGATTGACATATAGATAAAAACGATTAATTAATATAAAAAAAAAAATTGTTGCAAAAAATCGCAAAAATCATTGTTTGAAAATTCATAACGATTTCGAAATCGAATTCCTTCAATTTACGAATTTGCCTTTTTTAAGTTTTTTGATGAGTAGTTTTTCAATTGGCATAATTCCCAGTAGTTTTATGTTATTCCGAGCCATTAGAATGTAAAAAATATATGAGTTAAAAATGGTATTGCAGATTTAGTTTCATTAAAATTATAAACTAGTAAATGTACTGATTGCCGATTGATTTGAATACAAGAATATATACGTATATATTTTATGAAAACAATGAACATTTTAGAAGAAATTGAATAACCAACTTATTTTTGAATTAAAAAATTTATTGCACGATTAGACTGTGATTTTGATTGTGCAAAACCATTTTTGATGAATTGTTTTTTTATGTTAAATTGTAAAATAAATAAAGAATTAATTATATAATTCTTAAATAAACAAACTTGAAGGTTTATCACTTTAGGGTTTAAATTAATAAACTTATTGCCTATAATTTAAAAATTCATAATACGAAGTCAACATCTTTTTTCAAGAATATATAAATAATTTTTTTATGTTTTATAAAAACTTTGTTATATAGACAGAGTTAAACACTAGAACTCTGCGTATGTATGTACCTCAATATTAAAGATGTGTAACATATCAAATACGTACATATTTAAGTGCGTGCACTGTGTACGGTTATAGTCATGCAACTTCCTAATTGAGCGACAGCGATAATAACGACGTAGACGACGTCGGTCATCCGGTAAAAAGTTGTCATGTACCGTGGTGTTCTTGGCGCCGTATTGTCGTGGTGCTCCGAAATAATGATACGGAGATGCATTAATGCAGATATGTTACGATACAAAAGAGAACTATAAAATCAAGAGGTTTTTTAATACTGCGTACCGTTGTCTACTAGTCGCGTCATCGATTATTTACTAATAGAAAAGTAGTTTAGCAATTATTGGGAATTAGTCAAGTTGGAGAATTATTGGTTGCTGTTAAGAATTGTTGGAATTTTATTGCTTTCGATGTTATATTGTACACGTACATACATCGTAGATGCACTTATACAAGCGAGTAAAAAATATAATTGTTGAAAATATAGATTAGCAAGCTACTGATATTAAGTCAGTTATAAAAATTAAAATAGACTGTCTAAATTTTTAATTATTTTATAATATAAAAAGGACTTCGACTATTAATAGTTGTAACATAAAAGTCGTCTCATATATTAAAAATTATTAGTAGTAGAAGACAAGAATCAAAATTCTTGATCCGTTATACAACGAACGTAAAAATAAACAATATAGTGATGTAGATGACACTTCTACCTTCTACTAAACTTGCATTATTTATTATATTTTTTATAAATTTAAATTAAATACATCATATAACATTAAGAAATATTTCCGATTATAAATTAATCTTTTCAATTGAAATATTAAATTTACATTAGCACGAATAGGAAATAATAATAAGTAAATGTAAATAAAATTTAATTTATTTTAAATATTTACAATAGCAAGTTATAATATGTGTAATATGTCGTTCGTAGAATTAACAAAATAGCCTTAATATATATATATACACACACCTCATTGGGGCTTATTGTGCAAACATCTGTTAATTTTATCTTTCAGACTCTGATTATATGTATTTTTACAATTATCAGTCAGATAAGCAGTAAATTGTAAAATATTTATTACATTAAATAATGTAAGCTTTTAATATATATTAATCATTCTCCTGATAATTATTTTACGAAATCTCATCACTTATTTTCATATTAAAATTAAATATTTAGATTTTAATTATTTACTCGTAAAATGTTTTTACAAAATCATCACTAACAAATTTTTTCAAATTAAATTTTTAAGACAAAAAGTTTAGTTTAGATAATTTAAAACTTAAAATTAAATGTAAACATCAATTTACATTATAACATACACAATTTTTTTCTCGTGAGTCTCGCGAGATCATGAGATAATTACGCATTTAACATCGTAAACATTATATTAATTTCTTTCTCTCTCTGCCACTATAGTTTTATTCACTTACGTGACACGTTTGCGCACATTTTCGCATTACTTTCAAATATGCATTTTTTTTTAAATATCGTTCTTGTATACACTCAAGCTTTCTCATAAACTGTATGGTCAACTTAAGTAATGCTGGTAAGAGAAAGAGATAGCAAATCCTAAATGAATCAGCAATTTCTTCTTGCTTAAAATGAATTGACATTTTAAATATGCACAGTCAGTATATTACTGCTGTTTACTCACCCTTATTTTATTTTTATTTTCACTTTTTAAATAATAGGACCTTTCTTGATTAAATACTATCAAATGTTGAATTATTTTTAAAAAGTAAATTGATTTGTTTAGCTTATAACAGATTTTTTATGGATCATATTTTTCCAAAAATGGAATCATACAGTTTGCAACTTCTTTTGGATTTATCATGTGAATATGATGATTTCCTTGAACTTTTACTAATTGAAAATCTTTGGCACTATTTCTAACCGATTCTACAATTTGTGACCAATATTTATTATTAGCATCTAATTTATCTAATGTTGATGAAGAAGCCTTTACTACAAAATATGGACACGAGATAAAACAAGACATTTCTTGAATATTTTCTAATGTGTAAGAAGTTTGTATATTAGTACTTAATCGCAAGTCCCGAGTATAAAAATATGTACCATCTTCTTTTTTTTTTGCACCTCTTATCATTAATATCTTTGTAGCAGGAATATCTAAAGATTTAAATGCTGTAGCATTCATCCATTTTTGTATAGCTTTCTCTTCTGGATAGCTTGGGGGATCAGATAAATATTTTTTATCATACTCTATATATTTATCTATCGATTGTCCTTTAGTTTTTGTATATTTTTCTATAGTGGTTGGTATAAATGTTAAAGAATCTATACTGATAACAAATTCAGTTTCCTCAGGAAATAATCTAGCATAATTGTAAGCGAAAATACCTCCCATAGAATGACCTAAAAACTTTACTTTATTCCAGCTAAAATGTTTAACTATCAATCTTATTGTTTCCACATATATATCTTCATTGTATGGAATTCCTGGAGGAAGCCAACTAGATAATCCATGACCAGGTAAATCAATTGCCAAAATTGTAGAATTTTTTAATAGTGGAGCCAACATATCAAAACTTCCTGCATTATCCATCCAACCATGAATGGCTAATATAGGCTGTTTATCTCCTGAGCCCCATAATTTTCCTATAATTATAATATATTATTAGAATATTTATAATTATTGGCTTATATTATAAATTTAAATCAATTAATTTCCATTAATATCTTACCATCAATTTTTCCCCATGGCACATCAATTTGAATTGCAGTAAACTGATTTCTTACAGCAACATCAACTTTTTGATGAAATTGTCTTGTTACAACAAGATAATCAAAAATCTTATTGCTTAAATTACGAATGTTTATTGCAAACATATTTCATCTAAAGCAGAGTATTGAATCTTGAAATATTATTAAAATAAATGAATGAATGTGAATGAATATAAAGTAAGTATGTTTAATATTTCATCATATAAATTTTATCTAGATATTAATTTTCATACTACATACATCTATTATTCTACTTATGTCTATTAAAGAAATAAATAGAAATTAAAATTTGTAATTGTTTATGGAATATTAAAATCAAAATTGTTTTATTTGAATTATTCAGATTTAATAGTTACAGATAGATTTTTATCGTCTATAAATATTATACGAATTAACATACACATTTTAAATCTATTAATTTCAACATAATTTTAAATATTATATTTATATTTAAAATTATTAAATTTTATTACCAAATAAAAATTAAATAAAATTATAAACCATTGGAATACGTGTGTATAATAATCAACGGCTAACCATACTGTGAACTGATAATGATAAACTTTGTAAACGCAGCATCATATTATATAAAAATATCGAAGTATTGCACAATCATCGCAGCTTACTTCACTATACACAATAAATTACACAAGTTCTATGTAACTCAATATCTAAATTTTTTTATAGATATTTAGTTAATTTTACTTTAAAAGAATTCATTAATATATTATAATTTAATGAATATAAATTTAATCATTTTTACTAAAGATAATGTCCTTCATCTATATTGATTAAAAAAATATCGCTATCTTTATATATAAAATTTATAGATAAAACTTACATATTTATTTATTTACATTTATACATATATCAGTGACCTATTTCATATTTTTTTCCCAAATTTGTGTTGATTAATTTTAAAAATTACCCATTTTAATATTTAAATTTATTATATTACCATAGTTTAAGACATTGAATTTTTGTGGTACTGATTATTTTTTTATATTCTACTTTTTTTTCTCTTTTTATCATCTTCATTTTTATGTATTTTGGTGTGTATTATAAAATTTATAATTTTTTCTCATTGCAAATGTATTTTTTATAATAAAAATTGAAACACATTTGTTACAATATATTTTAACAAACAATTTCATAGCTTCATAATATTGCAATAGTTATTTGATTTATTTCAAAAAATTAATTATTAGTTGCAAATTTAGTAAAAAATTTTTCGCTTTCATATTAAGTTAAAAAAAAAAAAAAAAAAAAAAAAAAAAAAAAAAAAAAAAAAAAAAAAAAATAATTAAACATTTTTTAATAATATACATTAAATTTATTAAGTATGCCGAATAATATTTCGAAATAAGATGCATAATAGTTTTTTTACAATATTTGTATTAATAATCTTTATTAATAACAATATCTTTAATAAAAATTAATGAAATTATTATTAACATACATTTGTAGATTAAAAAAAGAAATTGACAAATAACCATGAATTCGTGCAAAATTGCAGAAGGAAAAGGGCGCCAACTAATTCATACGATGTTTAATGTCATAGTATGCATTCAGATGAAAAAAGGAATAAAATTAAAAAATATGACGATCGCGCGCGCGCCTTTTGTAAGCGCGTGCGCGCAACTCGCGCGCTGAGCACACTTTTTCTCGACCAGCTGCTCTCTTCAGGCTGCGCCAAGTCACACGGACATTGACATACATCTCATATAGTCGGATCTCGTCGTTCAGATCTTCCGAAATATAGAAATAAGCTTGATTACAAGAAAAAACGCATAATTTCGTCTAACGGTTTTATAAAAAAGAAAGACACGTGTTTGTATCTTAACAATAATTGTAACTAAATAAGAATATGAACAGTTGAACGGTGTGTAATAATTGTAAAAAAGAAAAAGTGACCTCGGCGCTTTATAGCCTCGTGTTTGTATAGTGTGCTTCTTATTTTTTTCCTACTCTTCGTTTTTTGTGCGCGTGATTACCTTGTAGAAGTCTGACGCTAGATTTTCCATGTTTAATCAAAAAAAGGACAACAGCATGATCAACTGTGTTGTGCATTGAATACTTTCTCATCTTTAATCCAGATAAACGTTAGATGTACGTGGTCGCCGAAAGGCGCTTATATAGAAATATTCAAAGATTAGTTTGCGCTCTAAGTATCGGTGAAAAATAGAAGTGAAAACAAGACGAGTGAGAGCAGGTTTTCTTTGCTGGTTTAGCGCTCATGAGGATGGGCAGGGGCGCACTGGCGAGCAGGGAAGCCGCCCTCGCCGAGAAGGAAAACCGCTGCTCCACGTTTGTGGCAGCGAGCCGCATCGCCTAGGGATGGTATCGCCGTCCAAGCTTCAGCAGCAGCAGCCGCCACAGCATTACGTCAGGAATTATCAGCAGAGACATAAGAACAACGGCCAGGCGACAAAGACGACAACAACGACGACATTTGCTACAACAGCGACTAACGCAACCGCTTCCACCGGAGTTTCAGTCGCAGCAACTAGTCGTGAGTTTTCCTAACCTACAGTAGTAGTACGCATTTTATTGAACATGATATACGCAATCGCTATAAATAGGCGAAAAACAACGTCCCCTTCACGATTTGTGGCTTTCTATCCTATATAGACAATTTCCTTTCTGTTAATATATGTTGAATTAGTTGCTTTTATTCACCAATAATGAACTTTATCTCAAGTTATATGTACAACATTGTTTTAAATTTTTGTAATGTTTTTTATAAGTATTTTATAAACTTATCATTTTATATTTTTTTTATAAAGATTAATTTAGCTTTTTCTTTTGTTAGCAAGTTTGATATATTTCTGACAAATTGCAATTTAAGTATAAGAATTTTATATTACAGCATCTAATTACCAATCTCGAGTTCTTTATTCTGCTTAAAAGTAGTGTAAATTTGCTCTCGTTAAGTCTATATAGTTTCTTCTATGAATTTATCAAATTAAATATTTCAAAATATAAGAAACTAATGCAGTTTAATATATTTTTAGACGTTCGAATTCAAAAAGGACCAAAACCTTTGGAAAAAAAAACTTTCTATCTGGATATTAAAAACCATGCTCTTTCTGCAAAATTAGAAAATAAAATTAAAGAGTTTGGTGGGGTAAGTATTATCTCATAATTATATAATTTTTTTTTTTTTTTTTTTTTTTTTTTTTTTTTTTTTTTTTTTTTTTTTTTTTTTTTTTAAATTTTAAATTTTAAATTTTATTTTATTTTATTTAATTTTCAAACAGGTTTATTTTGATTTTCATACAAATCTTGCAGAGTAAAAAAAATGTAAAAATTATTCAAAGGTTTGTTCTAGCAACAATACATTTAAAACACATAAATATTATGCAGTTTTACCATTTGTTGGGTGTAAAATGAAATTATGTGTTCCATATATTTTTTAAAATTAATATGAAAATCAACAAAATCTAGACTGTATTTTTCTTTACAGAATATTTGTGCAAAGTTCTTAGCAAATGCAATGGCAACAGTAACTGGGCTTTCTTACCCTGTCTCTTTTTCTCTCTTGCTGAGTTCCGTATTCACAAGAAATGCCAAAAAGAAAGTTTTGATTTGCTCACCGCAGACAAAGACGAAGCGAGGTGATGGCGATATTGCACACTACGGACCGAAGAAGCGGAAACCGTGTGTGTATTTGTCAGAGGAGGCAAAAGGGTCTCCGTCTCTCTTGCTCTACAGTGCAAGGCAAATTTCGCCGCGCGCGTGGATGAATCGACCACGCAAAGACACGACCAAGGGAGAGAGAAAAAGAGAGAGAGAGTGAGAGGGGAGGGGGAGGCGCGTGCTGCACGCGAACACGATCGCAGGAGCAGTAGCAGCAGTACAGCCCCCCCCCTCCGGATTCTGCTCTCCGTTGCTGCTGTTGCCAGGCTCTTGGAGCGCGCGCACCAAGAGAATTACGGGGCTCCGCCCTAAATGTTTTCTAGTATTATGTAGGCGACAATGCTTGAAAAATATACAATAAACGAAGTGCTTGACCTCGCACTATGCAGCTTCGCGAGCATTTTTCACCGTGTAGTCTTGCTATATACATACATACGTATAGGCGAGTAATATTCATGGAAATGATGTGATGTGTGCAGATGTTTTCAAAGCACTGTTGGCAATGTAGCCGTCTGAGGCGGCAAACTTCAAATTTTCAACTTCACTTTTGGCATTTTACTTTACATTCTCTTCTATTCATAACGACGCTTATTGTATGTCGAAGGTCTTAGTAAATACGAAGCAGTATGAATTCCAATTTAGATATTTACGTGCAATATGTTTTATTCTAATCTTCTGCAGAAATGAAATTTTTTTATTTTGCATTTCAAAAATTAAATATTATACCTTCAATTTTTGTCCATATTTCTTATCGGTATTTTTTCATTATCTTAATTTTTTTAACTTTTTCTTTTAATTTTTTCTGCTTTTTTGCACTGTATGCTTCTCTTTTAATAATCATATACTTGCGTGGTATTGCAGGCTCCAAGGATCGATGTAAAAAAATTATGTACATCAATTCTTAGCGAGTTGTAATTTCGAATTTATTTCGAAAAATTCCTCGTTCGAAGAAACGCTAAGACAATGTATAGAACTTCTTCAATCTGGCAACACTGCCGCTACTCGCACTCTCCTCCACCTCCACCGATGGTACTTTTCAGAGTGCAGCTATGTATGCGTAAGCTCGCGCCTGTTTTTTATCTCTCTCGCACGTTTCGCGCCTGTGTTGACAAACAATTCGGAAGAAACCGGCAGAAGTAACGACGGTGATAAATCGTCACGAGCGCCATCATACGGACGCGCTAAAAATTCAGTCAAATCGAAAAGTCACGCATTCAAGTTGAGAAAAATCGGTGAATCCTTATCAATTTAGCGTAAAATATGAAAAAGCAAGTCGTTGGAAAATTCTTTCTTAAATGCCGAAAGAATCGAGTAACGCGCAATGCGCCTATAGACATGCAATACATTGGGGCGGCTCTCCTCGATCCTCTTTTTTTCTCTCGCTCCATGAACATTAGCGCCACATAGTGGCCCTCCGATCAAGCTCTTAACGGCGAATGGCCATTTTGTGCGTGACAGTTCCGCAGAGCACTTCGCTCGTGCCGTACGCTACTTCAGAGAAGTTCGCGCTTCGTCTTGTGGTGGCATCGTATACCTACCTATACCTATACGGTGGTCGTGTATTCGCGCGTACAACCGCCTCTCTTTGCTGTTTTCAACACTGAATAGGGTTAAAAAAAGAAATGCAAAACGATAAAGAGAACGCGTAACATGTTCACGAAGGAAAAAGAGGACTTAAACGAACGCTTAAAGTGAAGAGTAAAACGCTTGTACGAAGAAAAAGGAGAGGTACAGCGAGCGTTACGTCGGTGTAGTGCTTCGTTGCCGTGTGTGCGCGCGGCCCCGTGAGTTTTGCACGAAAGGTAGGGAAAAAGAAAGCGAGAGCGAGTCTTCGTCAATGCTTTATGTGTGCACGTATACAGAACACGGGGGCCGCCGTATTCTCTTTCTCTTTCTCTGTGTCCGTTTCGCGGGTTGACAGGCTCTGGCAAGTTCGCTATGCTGTGTATGTTTTCTGTGTGCGTGCGCGCGTTCGCTCGCTAGTTCGTTACTGCTTACCATTGCTTACCCATCTGCTCGCTTGCATCGTTTCTCTGTGTATATTCTGGGGTTTCGCTCGAGCGGACGCTTCGGCAGACTATCTTTCTCTTCGGTTCTCATTTTTCTCCTTGTTCTGTTCAGTATATTGAGATACACACGATCGCATATACACGATGCCCACGTGACGCCTCTGATGCTAGCTTACCTCACCTGGTAATGTACAACGCTCGACCTTTTTTTACTCTTTTCTCCTCGCTTCTCTTGCCTCCTTTTGCCATCACAATTCTGTGTGCATCTGGAGGACCAACATTTTTCAAGTTCCTTAACTGTGTATTACTTTCTTTAATTATTATTAGGATGCTAAACCTGCGAGATGTGTATATATATATATATATATATATATATTTTTTTTTTTTTTTTTTTTTTTTTTTTTTTTTTACCTCAAGGATGAGATTGTTTTTTTGGTCCAGCTGTTTCTACTGTTTCTATTACTTTTCAGATAGTCACTAAATTATCTTGATATGTATACTGAAAATTGCTTTAGCTTAATGTGCGCTAAGCAGCCTTGAACTATTTTGCTGAGTGTGCAGTGTGAGTGAACTACTTATAAATCGTTATAAAAAAAGTACAACTGAGCAAGCGGTATTGTTCAACTTTTTTTATATTTATATTTTATTTAGATTGTGGAATGAAATTTGTACAGTTGTTAAATGTTTGTTCAATCTTATCTGTTGCAGGGAATAGAATTATTTTTAGTAAAAAACGTTACTGTTGTAGTCAGTGATAGAACTGACAAGGCAGGTCAAGCAACTACTAGTGATAGACGCAAATGGGGTTACGCCAGTGGAGGGAGCGGGGGTCCCCCCTCGCTGAGGAGTATAGAGGTCCCAACTCCTACTCCAACACCTCCTACACCATATCGCACCAGTGTTGAAGGTCCCCTTTCAAACTCTACAAATCAACGGGGTCAAACTACCCAAAGATCTGTAAGTAATTATATTTTTTAAATTTTTTTCATAAATTTCTTGAATTATTGTTAAATTAATAATATCTATATAGAAATCGCGAGTGGATGCAATGTTGGAGCGTGCTCTGACACAGCCACAGCAGTGTTCCGTGGATCCACTCAGTAATGCCCTAAACTGGGGTATACCTATTTGGTCAACATATGAATTACAAGCTTGGTTGGAGAAAATTTCTGCTTCTTTAAAAGATTCATACAGTATAAAGCGTGATAATCGTTCTGGGTCTGGGAAAGACTTAAAAGTAAAGAATTTAAAAGAACCCTATATTAAATTTGAATCCTATCGCAGGTAGATATAATTCTGTTAAAAAGTTATTTATATTTGATTTTAAAGTTTTCATGCTTTAAAATAATTTTTGCAGAGAAAGTAGGCCTGTCTTCCTAGAATTGCAATCGTGGCCTAAACTCAACTTTGATGGTGATCCAGGTTCTTGTCCTTTTGATTTAAAACGCAGAGAGAAAAAGGATATTACTTCTATTAATAAAGAGATTAAAGAAAATAGAGAAAAATATTTTAGCCAAAATATTTCAAAGGTAATAAAAATGCTAAGTAAACTTAGTTAGTAATATCTTTCTTTATTCCTAAATTTATATGAATTCATTTTACATTACTTTTAAAGGGCAAAGACATGACTCGTAGGCCTCGTGCCACAGCAACACGTGCTCGCAAGACAGAAAATACTGGGTACTGTGAAATCTGTCGTATTGATTACAGAAATCTTTCCAAACACCTTCAAAGTGATCAACATCTAAACTTTGTTCGCGATGACAAAAACTTTTTATCCTTGGATAATTTAATTAACAGTGGAGCAAGTGTAGAAGCTTTTCTAAAAATTAATAGGACAAAAGATGTCAGGTATAATATAATTTTTATTTAAATAAACGCTATTAAAATGAAAAACATAATTTAATAACATTTGTTAAAAATTCTATTTTCAGTAATGAGTGTAATCTCTTTTCCAATCAAAAGCATAGTCTTGAAAATGGCATATTGTCGTCGAATGAAAAGTCGGAAAAAAAAGATAAATCAAGTTTAAATGATTTTAACATTGAAGAAATGAAGATGATGCAATGTAATGGTGCTCGCAGAAATTTGAATTCAAAATTAGATTCCCCTCATAATTTAAGAACTAGAGCAAAACATGAAAGTGGTCATTTACTTAGATCGAAAGGAAAAGCATGTAATGAAGAAGAAAAAATTGAAAAATCTTTAGATAAATTTACTATCAAAAAACGTGCTAAAGGAACTATTTGGATCGAAGAAAATGATTCAGAAGAAGAAAAATGTGTGGATATTGAAAAAGATGGCAGTGATGAAAAACCATTATTTCGTAAACTTTGTGATTCAGAAACGAAAAACAATTTAAATAATGGAGAAAAGCCACCTGAAAAATTGTCATTGAATGGTGATGTTAATCTTAATATTCCCAATTATAAATATAAAGAAAATAGTCCAAGTAAAGCTAGTTCCAAGGATAATCCATTAAGAGATTCAATCTTAGAAGCTAATTTAAAAACTAAGGTTAATGGCTATGAGAAAAAATATGATGAACACCAAGTTCACGAAATTTTAGAAAATGAATATCATGAAACAAAAGAAGTTAACCATGAGGATGCTAATATAGACCCTATAGATCAAAACATTGTTGGTAATACTGACAATTGTGAAAAAATGCCTCCTCAAGAAATTGAAGATACTAATTCTGTTAAAAGTATGAGTAGAGATGACCGAGGAAGGAATAAACCAGCTAGGAGAGGAGGAAGGAGTTACAGGGGTCGACATAGATTGTCTGTTGAAGAAAGATTAATAGAAGATAATAGAGACTACTATAAAGTGGAAGTTTTGGGCAATAAATTAAGATCCAGTGCAATTCCAAGTAGTAATATTATTATATCTCCTTCAAAAGAACAAACTGATAAATCTAAAAAAGATGATAAACCTTCGAGTGAAAAACCTGTTGTAGTGCGTTTTAAGCGAGTTAGAAAATCGGAACTTTCGTTGCTCAGTGATGAAGCTGAATCATTTATGTTCGGAGATCCGCGACGTGATGATGATTCCAGTGAAAATAGTGACGGTGAACAAAGTAGTGCTTTACCCAAAGACACTGAAAGTGACAGAGAAGAAAATATTAATTCTTTTTTGATAAGTTCTTCGCCCCCTGTAAATATAATTCCTAAACAAGAAGCCATTGAAGATGATTCACAAGATTCAACTGCCAATGGCAGAGCTAGGAAAAGAAGAAGAACTCAAACAGAGGCTTTAATTATGGATAATACAGATTATTACAAATTTGAAACTCCTGGTAGTAGACTACGGTAAATACATATTTACTTAATTCTATGTTTAATAATGTTATACTTCAAATTTAAAATTGAAAATTGAGCTATGTACAACATATAATATTTCAAGTTTTACTTTGCTGTATAGTTGTAATTATGTGTATAAGTAGATATTAATAATTTTCATTTATTTATATTTGAAAATATTGAAGTCTTATGTCTTGAAAAATATATTTTAAATTGTTTTCAGTTTTCAAATTGAAAATAAATTAAAAGTACTTTTTTTTTGTATTTTAAACAATTTCTGTCAATGCAAAAAATGTATAAATCAAATCAACACTTACAATAATATATTTTATACAAATTTTTTTCTTTTTTATAAAAATAAAGAAAGAAAATATAAAATATTATATTTTTATATTAAAAATATAATTTTATTACAGATATCAAGCTCCTTTGACTGGTATAAGTGAATCAATGCCAGAAAAACATCCAGTACAGTTTCATGAATCAAGTGTAGTTGAAGTTGCTGAAAAAATTTATCCGTCCAAACCTTCACCTGAAGTTGAAAAAATGCATTTTTCGTTTGAAGCAGTACCTAAATCTGAGCCATGGTATCAAACGTACCAACGCCAAGATGAAGGTGCAGAGTTCTGGCATTACTTTAGCGAAAGCGATACGCAAAAGCCATTCCTATTACCTTACGAAATTGAAAATTTTCACGAAATTTTACAAAAAAGTCTTCAAAGTGGTGTTCATCGAAAACGAGGTCGAAGTAGAGGAGGACATGCCAACGCGGGTAGCAGATCTCCAAGAAAAAGTCCACGGTGTCATGCGTCAACACTAGCCATAATGTCGACTATTATCAGAAGACGAGAGCAGCAACAAACTAACTTAAATACAATTGAGGAGGAAGGCAAAACAAAGTCTATAAATGAAACTGCTAAAACTGAGAAAAAATCTTCCGAAAAATCTGATGTTGATGAGGATTTAAAAGAAATCGTCAAAAACATCGATGACATGTTAAGCAGTAATGACATGCAAGACATGGATTCTTTTGAAGTGGAGCTCTTAAAAAATGCTGAAGAAGCTGTCTTGGTACCTGAAGTTCCATCCAAAGGAGCTCCCCCTAATTTGTTAGAATTACTTGATAACTGTCATGATGCTGTACCGACCAATGGTATGGAGAATTCATCGTGTGCTAGTTCTGAGTGTGGAGAACCCACTGAATTTCCACTTAAAAGACGTAAAAAGAGGAAAAATAAGACTGGATGGCCAGGAAATAAAATGAGAAGAAAATTGCATATAAAACATTTAGAAGAAGAACTACAGGAGGAGCTGGAACTCGAAAAAAAGGTTGAAGATAGTGTTGGTGAAAAGAAGTCTGTCGAATTATCAGAAGATACTTCATCGCTTGTGTCTCGCGTATCGCACGAAGATGAGGGTAACGAAATGGAACATGAAACGGGTAAAGAAAACGAGCAAGTTCTAAATACAATAGACTGCAAAACCAGTAAAAGTCGAAGGACTAAAAACAAAGAAAGCAAAGAGTACAAAGAAGTGCAAGATTGTAGTGAAGTTATAAGTGCACAAGAAGTGCAAAATAGAAATATGTTAAAATCTGTTTTCATCGATGAAATTTCACCTCGAAAAAAGACGTCTGATAATTTCGAAAAAGTTAAGGATGAGGAAGAAATCGAGTCTTCCATTATCAACGAAACAAGGCTAATTGATAACAAAGGAATTTTATCAAGCATTAGCGAAGATTCGGAAGAATCTTTGTCAAATAATGAAAACGTTTGTACAAAGGACACTAATTCGTTGGTGCCTCATGATAAACACTCTTCTGTAAAATTCGCGCGCAAACGAAAACGAAATAATACAACGTCCTCAGAAACGTCCCATCATGTAGAAATAGAAAATCGACGGCACAGCAGCATTAGTTCATCCCCGAAGAAGCAAACAAAAGAAATCAATGATACTCAAGATAATCCCTCGGATCGCGTTACTGTTGTTAACAAAAATCGAAAGTCAAAGATGCATCAGCGGAACAACAGGTCGACTTCGAAAGTCATATTTAAAGATGAAAATTGTAAAAAAGAATCTTTTTTATCCGGGAGTGAAAGAAAAAAATTGAAAAAAGTAAAAAGAAACGACAGTTTATCTTCAGAGTTACAAAATGGTGATATAGATGCTGCATTATCGGAGCGAGTGTCACCAACTCTTGTGGCATCATCGGATGTGGATCAGCGTCGCTCAAGCATTGATTTTCAACCAGTTGTAAGAGTAATGAAAATTGAAGATCAGGTTGATATGGACAATAGCATATTATCAGTAGCTGTGGCGAGTAATCGAAGATTAAGAAGTTCAAGTTCTCCAAGGTCAAATATGCAGCCACCGAACAAACGTTTTAGAAATGGTACCGGAAGACGACAATTTTCGGGACAGTGGATAAAAAACAGTTGAAGTCCGAGGAGACTAAGTGTCTAAATTTTTTCGAAATACTTAAAAATTTCAAGTTTCGATGAGCTTCTGATTGTCACGTTTTTTAGATGAACAGTCGCTGCTCGTGTGTACATTGTGTACAAATGGTATTTGTGTATGTGTAGTATTTAATTATTGAAGGCACTTAGAGATTTATTGATTATATCATTGTATTATCAAATTATTATTATTTTTATTTTTACTTTCATCTTGTAGCAGTGTCAATGCTATTGTACATTCTTAAAGTGCGGTTTTTACCGTTTTATTACTATTATGATTAATATATTATTATTGTATTAATTACGTTTTAATAATTGTTCAAAAATTTACTCTTCATTCAGTTTTTTAATGTAAACTTGTAGTATATTACCTGTGAATTTCAATTTAAAATTCTTCAAGTTTATACACAAAAATGAAGGGTTTTGAATTATTATTATTATTATTATTATTATATATATATATATATATATATATATATATATATATATATATATATATATATATATATATATATATATATATATAATGAAAAAATTACAGAAGATATTCTTCTGTCTCGTTTTTTTTTTTTTTTTTTTTTTTTTTTTTTTTTTTTTTTTTTTTTTTTTTTTTTTTTTTTTTAAGTAAATGATCTTTTTTTTTTATACAAAAAGTAATACGTAAATGTGCAAAATCAGTACTGCAATAACTTTTCAACCAAGATCAAGGTGTTTTTAGAGTACGCAAGACTGCAAATACAGCTTTATTATATAATAATCCCTTCTTTATTGAACGCATAAATATATAATATTCTATTTTAAAATACCTTGCATTGAGCAAATTTTTAGTATTAATTTTATGAAATATTTTATGCAAATCATTTACAACAGAGGTGCAACAGCCTGAAAAAAATGACTATAGTACGGTACTAAAGATTTACTCCATTCAAGCAAAACACCTTAATATCCTATTTGAATGAAAAATATTGTAAATCTGTCAAGAATACAAAACACAAATGATTATTAAAGAAAATTGAATTTTCCATATAAATAAATGACTTTATTTTATTTCATAATAAATTTTATTATTATTTTTACGAAACTTATAATGCCATTATTATTTGGATTTTTGTTTTTCCTTGAAAATTGCTTTTAAAGCAGCAAGTTTTTTTTGCCTTCTTATTTTTTCTAAGGATTTCTTTTTCAAAAAATTTTTTTTTTGATTTTCAACAGCATCTTCAAGATTGAAAAGTAAATCCAATTTATTAATTAAGCTTTCTTTTGCTATTTTTTGATTTTGTGATTGACTTCTTGTTTCATGACATTTAACAACAATACCAGTAGGTATATGTTTCATAACTACAGCATTATTTGTTTTATTTGTTGCTTGACCACCTGGACCACTACCTCTAACATATTGTATTTCTAAATCTTCATCTTTCAATTTTGGTACTTTTGAATAATCTAAGTATTTTTTGAATGATATTGAAATATTTAAAGTTGTAAATATACTTCTGTTGATGTAAATGTAAGGATATTGTTTTAAAATGATTTTAAACATTTTAAATTCTTTGATAAATATTTTTAAACTACCCTTTTGTGTTTCAAAATCATTAATCCTTTCTGTAAACAAAAAAATATCAGTATTTTGTTAATAAACAATTGTTAATAAAAACGATTTGTAAATAAAATACCTTATAATTAAATTCTATTTCTTTTTCATTCGTTAAATTTCTACTATCTAAAAATCCTTTTCTGATTCGGTGTATAAAATACTTTTTATCTGTGTATTTAAGAGTTTCACTGTACCTTATAAGTTTTTTATATAAGCCCAAAATTTCACTTCGAATCATCTTTTAAATTATAAAAATTATAGGATTAAAAGTCGATATTAATTCAAAATTGCATTTTGAATATAAATTTAATATAATGTTCAAAATATTTTATTTTTTGTAACACAAAATTAAAAATCACTGTATGCAATTTTAAATTTTAAGGTTATGTTATACGAGTATTTTATTCTGCTACGAGCAGGTTATAGCATCACAGTGCACATGGTTTTTTGCAAACTTAATGCTAAATAGTTTGGAAAAATTTTTAGCCGCTATCGTTACATAAAAAATCAAAATAAAATAAGAATAAATTTATATATAAGAACTATAAAATATGAAATCTTGAGGTAATCTTGCGAAAAATATCTTTATTACCGACTGTTTTTATTGGCGCACCTATCGCCCATAAATTTAACGAAAAAAAAGTATTTGATCTGTACATACAGAGGGAGTCTGAAAATTTAATTTTATTCTTAAATGCATTTGTGTTTGAATAATCGTACGTGTGAGCATGATCATGTGTTAGTGTTGTTCTCTACAATTCGGTCTCAAATTTTTGCTGTCCGTTCCCTTTGGCTCTTTTCTATTTGATAAATTAATTCCGGTACTTTCTCAATAATCATTTTTCACTACACAATTTAAATTGCACCACTCGGTCTTGAAAAAAAACAAAAAAACAAAAAAAACCATAATCTAGATAAATAAATTAGTTTCGATAGTTAAGCTTGAACGACATTGATCATCATTGCTTGTACAAACAAATAGAAATTTAAGGAATCGAAACGCCGAATAAATCGGTAAGTGTTCTAATAAAATCATCCGATCTTGGCTCTGTGGCAATGCATAATAATATGAAGTAAAAGGGTTTACGTTATATCGTTCACGCGTGGTGAAGGAAGCGAGGAGAGAGAAAAAGAATAAGCGAGACAGCGATAGAAAGAACGAGAACACACATAAGCGCGTCGTCGCGAAAGTATCAAAGAAGAGGGGATAAAGTACTGCGCGGCGGCCATCTTGGCAGCAGCATATACACGCGCATTACATGACTTATTGGTGTTCGTATCGTTTCCAGAATCCAGCTGCGGCCAACTTCGCGACTAACTACTAGCTGAGAAAGAGAGAAAGAGTAACTACGAGTTCTCTTCACTTTAACGTGTCGAGGAGTTAGTCGTGTTCGTTTTCACTCCCGTGTTAGTTGAGAGCGACCCGATCTACGAGGAGGCCTTCATACTTCCGAAGTTCTAAATCAACGAGAGAACAAAACCAGGAGTGTGCGTCGTGTCACTAGTGCAACATTAAGTGAGTAATTTTTGCGACATATCCAAAAGTCGTTTTTTTATCGCAGTGCGCAGTGCGAAAAGGAAATATATGCGTGTAAGGAAAAAAGTGTAAGCGACAGAAAGAGAGAGAGAGAGAGAGAGAGAGAGAGAGAGAGAGGGAGGGAGAGAGAGAGAGAGATACGAATCGGAGTGTCGCGCAAGCTGCAGTAGTTGGTAATAGCATTATGTAGTCGTAGTAGTGTGTGTTTTCTGTATCGAAAAAATGATTCTATAAAAGCGAGGAAAGTGTAAGTGCTGTATCTTGCATCTGCATTATGGGTATGTATAAATCGTGTGATTGCTATTGCCATTGTTTCTTTTTTCGCTCTTTTAAAGACACGTTATAAGAAGAGAATAGATACTAAAAAATAGTGACGAATAAAAAGGTCTGACTATATATCGGCTAGTTTGCTTTGTTTTCTTAATCTATAATTCTTTTAATTTCTTTTTTTCATTAAATTTTCGAGCCATCTAAAATGCGGCGAACCTATGTGCGTGTATGCTGATGCGCAAGGCTTTCCCCTAGTTTCTGAGGGTGAGGGGGGAGAGAGAGAGAGAGAGAGAGAGAGAGAGAGAGAGAGAGAGAGAGAGAGAGAGAGAGAGAGAGAGAGAGAGAGAGAGAGATAGTGAGAGATAGTGAGTAAGTGAGCACGCACGCACGAAAGCGCAATAGCGAGCGTCTTTTCGATTTCTGTCGTTTGACACTAGAAAAGCACTGGAGGTAGCGGCAGCAGTAGTTGGCATTAATATTTCTCAGCTCTCGCAAAGTTTCTCAAGATTGTCTAGAGTGCAAGAGAAGGAAAGAGATAGTTAGAACCTAGAAGTGGTCATCTCTCCCTCTTGTAAGAGAGGCGTTCCTACGGAAATCGATCCGCTTGTGAAACAGGAAAAACGAGATATACGTTTACCCCTCGAGAGACAAACTCGATTTCCTAAAGTGAGTTTTAAAAAATTTGAACGTTCAACCGAAATTTATCATGAACTACAGTTATTTCTATTATTTTTTTTACCGTAAAGGAGACTATCGTGTGTTAAGTACTTTGTCTCACGCAATTTTGCTGTCTTTTATTTCGAGTTCATTGTCTTTATTTTTGTCGTAACTATTTTATCAAATCGAAATTTCCATTAACATGATTCAATTCGATTACTGCAATTACGAAATTAATCAGCTGCGTAGGTTAGCAAGAGCAGAAATTGGAAAACGCGTGCGCACGATACCAGTGATGTGATTCGTCAGGTGGTTCGTAACTCTACGTCGCTTTTTTCGTCTCTTTTATATCGTTGTATCGCGATTATTCGTATAGATCGGTCATTTCCTACTCGAGAATATCTTTGCCCAAGTTTGATCGAATAATCACATTGAATTATTAGGGTTCGACCTAGTAATGATAGCGTATCTCGCGTCGATGAGTTACGAGAATCGTTTTCAGATAACTCTGATTCTCTTGCTTCGAATTGAAGTTTGTTTAAGAGTAAGCGCATATACACATGCACGCATGTGCGCGAAGTCGTTTGATCGATCGCGGTAATGTACTCAAGCGGTTAAAGGAGCTAAACTCGAAATTTCCAGAACGTACTGTTTTCACTCCACGTGCGTATATATTTTTAGATCATTTACTAAGTTTTCGATTATTGATTTATCTTTGATTTTGTTGTTTTTCTATATAACTTGTCAACGATTAACTTTTGTCTTTTATAGGTGATGACTAAATATTTGTAAATTTTATTCGTAGATTTTGATACATGTGCATAATTCTTTCGTCAACACACACCGTTTATTTGTAATTTCGATGTTTATTTACGAGCAAACGTTCTGCAAATGGATTGTATAATCTAAAATTTAAAAATTAAACCTTTATAATTTTTTTATTTCAAAACCAACGAATTTTTTTAACAGTCACAGAGAAGGTAACTAAAAATTAAAAGTTTTAAACTTTTGGATTATAGTATTCCCTATTTCTTTTATTTATATAACGATGCTTACAGTGATTGTTATGTTTATCCTTGCGAATCAAATTGACGCTTATTTTCTAATTAGCGTAGATCGAGACTAAAAGAGAAAGAGAGAGATAGACATACCTCGAGGTTTACGAGAATCGCAAGTCAGACCTCATCCTCGCTTTACTCGTATTATTATTTTTTTTTTTCATTCGCGCACATTCGAGCGCTCATCAATTAAAAGCGTATACATGTTACTCTATCATAACTTGATAAAAAAAAGCGTTGCGTTTTGCAAGCGAATATGCGTGCCGTGCCATATATTCACGAGAGAGAGAGAGAGAGAGAGAGAGAGAGAGAGAGAGAGAGAGAGAGAGAGAGAGAGAGAGAGAGAGAGAGAGAGAGAGAGAGAGAGAGAAGTGGACGACGACACGTCGCCCTTAACCTCAAAAAGTTCAGCCATACAGGAGGAAAGAACGAACACGGCACTCTCTAACTATACGAGAGAGGAAGAGTCATTTGGCTCTCAGTTCGTTGGGCGTTTCGCCTACCGTATGTTTCTTGGTGTCATTGTAAATGCCGTCGATGCTCGGCAACAATCTTAGTAGTGCAATATTTATAATAAATTATTCCCATTCTATTTGCGGATCTCCGGTGTTATTAGTATTTTAACTCAATTATGACTCGTATTGTTTGTTTATGAATGCGGCATTTTTTGCGCTTATGTTCTTCGTTCTCTTTTTTTAGACTATAGCGTGGTATGTGTTATTTTTCTATAAAGGCGACGCACCTGTAATTTTCATCTTTTGACAACCGATGTAATTTAATATTTGATGAGCTAGGATATGGATAGGATACTTGATTATAAACTAAAACATTTTGATATTATTCATTTATTTACACAGAAAATGCAATTTATTACTCGAATAAATAAATTATTTACTTTCACAATCAAACGGAACAAATAGTATTGGACTAATTTAAAAAACAATTACAATTATTGTTAAAGTTTAATCGTTTATTGTCATCAATTAGATTTAATTATCATACGTTATTTATGTTTTATTGTTATATTTAGAAAAAGTTTTTAAACATATTCGCTGTATTCATATTTCGTTTCTGTCCAAAATTAGAACCATTTTATATAATTTTTTTTTCAAATACTTGTTTAAAAATATTATAATTACTTTTTTAATAACTCTTTATTATTGATAAAATGAATAGTTTTCATGCCGTTAATTTCTATATATATTCGCACATTAATAATTATAAATTAATATTTTAGTTGGATCATTTATTTTATATCTATTTGTAAAATCAATACTTACACTTACACCTTGCCGCTAAAAATCGCTTAAGGTATCGTAGCCAAAGTATTACACAAGTAAATATTTTTGCGACTGCAGCTTTAAATTTCTGCTAGACGCACTTTCGCTAAGTTTAGTAACTGTGCCTGCATTGTAGCAAAAGATTTTACAACTCAAGCTAACAATGATGGCCGTATGCCATAAGTCGCTGTATTAACTCTCGCAACGTGTTTGTATATGTATATTAATTAAGCATCTTTCTTTCATGCATATCCATTGAAATTGTTACAGTTTATTGTTATAAGTAAATGTTTTAATTATCTAGAAAGTATGTAAACGTTTCTTGTCACAGACTAGAAGTTTTAAACGATATACCGGAAACAGTAATAAGAACTTTCCAAAGTTTTAGGTTAGGTGGATGAATTTACATGCCAATATTTAAAGCAATTAAATAATCAAAGTTTCCAAGACCTTACCTATGTCAAAATTGTTAGCACATTAATAATTATAAATTTTCATAAAATTATTTTATATTAAATAATTATAAACATTTATTATATATTTTATATAATTAATTCGCTCTCTAAAGAAATTAAGCAGATATAAAAGATAAAAAAAATTGTGCTCAATGTATTCCAAGTGAATAGTATAATTTCTTTAGCAAATTCAAAGTGAATTTTGAAAAAAAATAAACATTTATCATATACAAAACTGTTTTCCTCAATCGATAGTATTAACGTTTTCTTCCATTACACATATGTGCGCACATTTTTGCACGCATACAAAGTCGAGACAGAGAGAAAACGAAGCGAGTCACGGTATAAACGAGCAATTTGTGCAGTTTCGTGCAGCTTTTACAGAAATGCAAGTGCATGAATAATTTTCCCTCCTCTTCCTACCTTTTATACTGTTATAAGATGGTCGCATAATATAACGTATAGGTAGCAATGATGACAACGGGGAGTTTTGCGTTAAACGTGCGGACAATGGCCGTTGACTGTTAGGTTGGATTTTACGTAGTCTCTCTCCCCCCCCCCCACTCCCTTCTTCCCCTTTCCTCCTTCTTCAAGGGTTGTATCATACGATGCGTCGTTGTTACAATGTGGCCTTGAACCGTTTATCACCTCGAACATCGCGAGCCGTAAACACGAGTGTATAAGATGGTTAACTTTCTGTTCTACAGAATAGTAAGATATAAGAGAGTTATTCTCAGTTGTACAAAACTGGTTTACACGGATGTAAGAAAATAAAAATTTTATAGTTTATTAGAATTGGATGTCGATAGATTCTAAAGATAAATAATAAAAAAATTATTTAATAAATTTGAATAATCAGTTTATTTCTCTTTTTTGTTTTTTAATTTTGTAAATTATAATAAATAAATTACTATAATATAGTTTATAAATAATTTTTTTTTTAATTTCAATAGAGAGAAGCGCATTAAAAATTTCTATTGTGCGGTTATTATTAAAACATGATTAACTCATAATTTCAATATTTAATACCATTCGATTTTTCATTTAATTTAAAAATTCATTGGACAGAGAGGTAATTTGTCAGATTAGTTTTTAATGTTGTGTAACATAATTCTTGAATAATGCTTTATTTTAATAAATATTAAAAATAGAAAACTCATTTAATTGAATGAACTTTTAGTAATCAAAATTGATTAAAATTTAAGATTTGTATTTTATTTGAATATACAATTAAAATTCATTTCTTTGTCATTTAAAATTCTCTCATTTTAATTATCGACATTTTAGTCATTGTAACTATAACGTTGTATATGTCTTTGAATAAAAAGCAATTTTGAAAAATTTCATCTTTATAAATTAATCTAATTAAATTAACTGTGAAAAAAAAAATAATTTAAAAGCCTTTTAAAAAGAAAATGAAAACAATATTGTTTTTCTTAGAAACGCAACAATTTCTACAATCATTTCTTCGTTGCAATAAAAGTTTTTAACAAAACCTTGCACACTACAGTCTATTGTGCAAATAAAAAATTGTAAACGTATTCACGTTGAAAATTTTGCTAGACACGTAGAGCGTCAATTAAAAGTACGAAATCCGTAAGTTTTTATTCGTCAATTACGCGAATATATGGGATTATCGAGTCGAGAAAGCTCTGCATCGAGATCGTTTAAATTACTGCACACGTTCGTTTTTCCATTATCACAGTCCCAGAATTTATCAGTTCGATTGCGTGATTCACGTTTTCGGCTTTGGCGATACGTTATATGTACCGTACACATACATGCATATTGCTACATGTCGTGTATGTATTAACGCGTACGCCAATAAATCTGTTCCGGGCGTACAAGTTGCGGTATAACGGCAACGGCATCGTAACCTTTTTTTTTTTTTTTTTTTTTTTCTTTTATGGCTCGTTGTTCCGGAAAAACTTTTCGATTTAGTGAATCGTTGTTTGGCTTTTTTCAGTTTTTTTTTCTAGATTACTTGGATCAAAACTCGCTTCCGGAGTTCTTAGTCTGACGTGTCGGATCACTGATGCAATACTGCGTAACTGGACAGGAAATTTCCATTTATTTTTCCTTTTATAATCGATGAATTGATGATTGGTCATAGCGGTGATGTCCTTTTTGTTAATGATTTTGTAAAGCGCGTTAATTGCCTGCTATTCATCCGTAATAATTTATTTACTTATATTTTACTTCGCGTAACCGAGTTTCTAATGCAATATATAATAAAAAAATACTTGGATTTTATAAATACTCTGTTTATTTATTATTTTTCTGCTTACCAGAAATAAATGAATTTAAAGCTTTTAAAGCAGAAAAAATTATAATTTTCTCTAATAAATTGGAATAAAAATGTAAAAATAGTTCAACGAATATAAAAAATTAAAATCAGGAAAAAAAAAAAAAAAAAAATTCCTTCGAGCCGGATTTGAACCAGCGACCTATGGATTTCTGAATCTCTAAACTTCCAACTACAGTCCACCGCTCTACCAACTGAGCTATCGAAGGTCTTAACGAAATTCTCATTTTTATCGTACTAAACGTTTACTTATCAAGAACTTCTAACTGCTTTAACTTTTTTAAATTCTTTTAATTTCGCTTGCTAAAACATTATTAATATGTGCAATATATTACCGCATAGTAACATTATCATATTTAAATTTTTTGAATTTAATTTAATCAAATATTTAAACAGTTGATCATTTGAGCGTTTATTGACTTGATTTATGAGTATAATTTAATTTATAATTAGAATTATATTATATTTTTGTGTATTATATTTACTACGAAGAAAACATCAATTTAAAAAATAATTTGTTATATTGACAAATATTTTGAGCTTTAAAATAATTTCAATACTCAATCATCGCATCACTTCTTTATTAATATTTATATGATACTTTCTTTATTTAATATTTTGTTTAGTTACATAATCTTTAAAATTATTTCGTTCTAAAAATAGATTAAATATAGAGCACAACATGCAATTTTACAAAAAAGTTATTCAACCAAATTTCATTGATCTTCTATCGGAGATAATTTACATTTTTTTCTTACCGCAATACGAGTTGAAAAAGTGGTCATAGATCTGTATACAGTTTTGCATTTAAATGTCTACGTAAATCATTAATTCGTTTAGGCTGAGTATATGTTTTAAGAAGTAAATTCGATGCATCGCACTTTTTTTACTCTTAAAATAACGCTTGATGCTTCTGAATTTTACTATCCGCTATTTGCATAGTTATGAAAGCGTATTTATAGATACGTGAATAAGTCACTTAGTGCATCACTCACTTAAAAGATAAAATTAGAAAATTTATTATTGCAGTAGATAGTTTGATTTTAGCTTTTATAGTTTAGTGCTTTCTTTATAAAACTTCGACTGTTCAAATAAATTATTTCTTAAACGTTCGATTAATAATAGAGAAAATATTCCATACTGTATCATAAGTATAATGTAAATTAAAATAAAGAGAGAGATAGAGCGTCAGAGTGAATTTTCTGAATTTTTAACAGTATACGACAAAAAATGTACAATTTCCTCATAAAGATCAACCTGAGAACCATCTGACTCTTATTTGTTTTCGAAAAAAAAAAAAAAAAAAAAAAAAAGGAAAGAAATAAAAAAAACGAGCCGTCGTGAATCACTCAGCGTCTGTTCTTCACAATTTTGTTCCACACAACGTCACTAAATCTGGATTCAAATAACCTCTTATCGAATCCTTTAATAGTTAAACGCCTCTTCTTTCAAACGCATAAATATATGAAAGTTTTTGCATACCGACACATAAATAGTCCTTCCATCTCTTTCGTTGTTTTGCAAGCGCTCGATTGACGTCGCCTTCCTTGGTCCCACGTCTCTCTCTCTCTCTCTCTCTCTCTCTCTCTCTCTCTCTCTCTTTCTAAAAAATATGCCAAATTGATGATTCGAGCAAAATGAAAACACGCGACCTTACTCCTCGTTGTATGCAAAAGTTCGTGCGCAATTTTTCTATAACATTATTAACTTTAGTAAATTTCATATCGAATAAAAAAATAAATACCGTAAACTATATACAATTATCATGGGTGCTTGGCTTATTTTCTTTTCTTGGCGATTATGTGCGCGTTCAATGACAAGCCGCGCTTGTTATCATTCTCGCGACGTCGTTTGTGAATACAAAATAAGGAGGTAGCGCAAGGAGGCCGTTTAGGCACGATACACACACGCGCCCGCGCATATATATATGTACACTTGCACGCGAGGACTATTTCTCGTCGCGTTATTATGCCGGAAATAATGCGCTGCGTGCTCTATTGTAACGAGAGCGCCATACGGATTAACAATTTTTAATTCGTTTGTAGTAAGTTTTAACATTCTGATGCAATGTTTATTGTTCGCGAACTATAGGTAACGGCATTTTTGGACATTCTTTCGCGATAAGAAAAAAAAAATTATCGACGCGTATTGCCTGGTTATGCGATAAAAATAAAACTAATCGGACGGGCTTATTTGTTTTTGATATACTTATATGCACAGTGGCTAAATGTATTATATTTCTCGAATGCTGTTTGACGGGTGCGTCACAGCTGAAACCTTCTCAGTGACATACTTATTGTTTAATTGCATTCTTTGAGGTTTGCCTTACTTATCTAGTTATATTTATTTTTTTAAGCATATACTACCAAAAACTCTTTTAATTTTTTTATTTTTCCAATACTTAAATTTAAATCTCATCATTGGGAAAGAAAATTTCAAATTTTTACATTGTCGAAAAATTAATTTTAAAAATATTAAAGAAAAATATATACGACCTAGCGTTTAAAAACATTAACACGTTTCTTAATGGAGTTATTATGTGAGGAGATAATTATTTCATAAAAGTTTTGAACACGCGGTAATTATAAAATAATGTTTTTTTGGCATCAGCGACTGACGATAATTAAGTTTGTTGTGCTATTTAAAAAAAAAAAAATCTATTTTCAAGACCACTGATTTTACGTTAAATTTAAATTTTTAATGAATTCTGCAGATAATTATATATTATAATTTTAGAGAAAGCAGCTAAATCGAATGACTAACTGCTTATGTAACATTTTAAATTAGACTATATCACAAGCATGAATAAATTAATAGTATTAAATTAATAAATATAATAACGATAAATTTATATATATACATATGTGTGTGTGTGTGTGTGTTATAATCTTCCATACACATAGTTCTAAACATAAAATATTTTGTATGTTATTCCTATATTCTCTATGAATCATACGCTCGACAAAAGAAGAAAAGAAATATCGTCGTGGAAAACGGTTATAATAATTGTCTACTCTATCTGTTTTCGTGTATCAAATTAACGGACCGCGAATATTGTTCTGCATTTAGCGAGTGCTCGGTAATTTTCCCTCCCCAAAGAAATAAAAATAAGACACTTATTTCGCGAACTAATAAAGTGGCTCTAAAACAGTTTTTGACCTTTTTCCGACACTTATGCAAATTCCAAATCTTTATATCCAGATTCGCGTAATAAAGGAAGGAAAAAAAGAGAAATAAATACACACACACAAGCAATTAGAATTATGTGACTAAAAAGAAAAACCTTACGACCTTGAGCCACGTGACAAAAGAAAAACGAAGAGTTCCCAAAAAAATGAAAGAGAAACCGTTAATCGGTCTCTCTCTTACGACTATCTTCTTGAATCAATCGTCTCTTCTTTTTCTTTTTCATTTTTTTTTTTTTGTTTTTTTTTTTTTTTTTACGAATTCCGTTTCTTCTCATCGTGCGTTCTTCCACGATTTTAAAACTGGTATCGTTCCCATACTCTTTCTAATGCTATAACCAAACTTATACCTATTTTACCTAATCAATGCTTTACTCTATATAAGTAGCTTGTTATGTTACAAAACAAAATTTACACCGGAAATTTACGCAAAAGTATAATACCTACATACTAGCGCGACTTCCTCACCATTCGCAATTGGGTAAAAATTCCACCGTTATAAAAAAATGCTAACGAGTTGTGTATATGTTTCGGTAAATATCGGTGGCACGATTTCTGGTATCGTTATCATAGAGATAATAACATAGAGTGAGCGAGGTATGGGAGCTCGTGTAATTGGAAATGTCTTACTCAAAGAAAGAGAAAGAGAATTGGAGACCCCTTTTTCTTCCTCTGTCTACTCGCTTTTGATTGGTTATTGACGACTAGCACTGCTGTGAAGGGGGAAAATCCCGCGAGCTCCAAAGATCATTCTGCAATCAGCTTATGTATAATACACATATCTATTTATTTTGAGCATAGAGAAACAAATGACAATATATTGCATTTTATGCAAGAATAAGTGTATTGCTTACGACAATACTATAAAAAATTTAATAATACTATAAAAAATTTAGTTACTTATTTTTTTAATTTATTTTGCTTATCCTGTTGTAAATTTATACGAATTTTAGCAAAAAAAATTTAATATTATTTTTGTCTAAAATTAAAAAAAATACCAAATATATTTTAATTTTGAATTGTGGAGGCTTCTACATAATTATATATAGTTGTTCGAAAAAAATTTTATTTCTTTCAAATTTTCGCTATTGCAATATAAGATAATAAAGGTGGAAATAAAAAAAAAAATTAAATAAAATTTCTTTCATTTCTCTCTAACATACTATTGTATGTATGTAACTAACAAAACGTATAAAAAAATATTTCAAGCGAAAAAAAAAATTACTATTGGAATTTGAACCTAACTACTTATTTAGGATATTTTAACCTCATGCCTCTACCGGTTGAGCTATTGTAAAAAGTCTAAACATAAATACAAATTGTAATATATGAGTTGTACCCCTCGGAAGTTTATTGTTTTAATTTCCCTCTCTATGCTTTGTGATTGCTCCCCCCATAATTGTAGCACCAATCAGGAACGAGTAAACAGAGAAAGAAAAAGGGGCTTCCGATCTTCTTTCTCTTTCTTTGGCTAAGACAGGATTGAAGCCCGTTCGCTCACTCTATGTATATTATCTCTATGGTCGTTACCGATTCATTGCTCGATTCGTGTACATATTATATAGCGCAAACTTGATTTAGAGTTTATGCATGAATCATATATATTAGTTATTTATGTACCATAGGCGAGCCTCGCGTCATTACAGCTTGAGGCAAAATATGTTGTGGATGGATAGTCGGGCCGCAGTCGCGAGCGCAGCGAGCGACTAAGGCGCCTCTATCCATCCACAAAATATGAGCCGAAAGCTTTAATGACGCGAGGTTCACTCATGGTGCTTAAAAAATTTTTCAGCCTTGTAACCCGTACGAAGACTCTTACTTAGTTAACAGAATAATTAATTTTATTTTGTTGCATATCAATAAAATGCAATTTCGAACCCATACTGACAGTTCGTAAACTACAGATATCGTCTGCTGACGCATGCGCATTTTGTACACACACGCGTACATATACATGTAGTAGTGTCAAAAAGTGACAGACAACATAATGTTAATATAAATATAAATTATGAAATTAAAAAAAATAGTAAATGGATTCATATTTAAAAACAAAATTAATTCTTGAACAATTATTATTTATTAAAAAATATAAATTTCTTGAGTATATTTATTAAATATTTATACAAAATAACATTTTTAACAAAAGTTTTTTTTATAAGATTTGAAGGCTTATAAATAATATTAATACTATTATAATTAATATAAATACTTTCTTATGTTATTTTTATCATAACAATACTATATTTGTTTAACACATTTTTTGTATAATCAATAAATTTTAGTCTCTCATTTAACATGAAAAAACAGTAACTTTTTTAAATATTTTAAATTTAATTTCTTCACACAAAAAACTGTTAAATCATTTATCTAAATCACAAACAAAATTATAAACTAAAAAATTATCACTTTAAAATCACTTATTATTAAATTTTTTAATTTTGCGGGATTATATTAGACTTTGCTTTTTCTATTAGTTTATTTAATTCACGTTTGCATTCTTCATCACTGTCACTATCACTCGTCTTATTTTCATTATTTAATAAATTGTCCATTTTTATTCTTCTTCTCACATATTAAGAACGAATATTACCGACACAACGGTACACTATACTGAAAGAAAACAAAAGAAAAGCAGAGCCCCGTAGTCGCTTGAATGTACATACTGAGCGAAGGAGAGAGCGAGACAGAGATAGGGTGGTCACGTGGGAGCAATGGTGCGCGCGCTCTTATCGCTATCTCGTTCTCTCTCCTTCGCTCAACATACATAAGTCTTATTACGCGTTTCGAAAATATAAGTTTCGATGAAGACTCACATGCTAGGCTATATGAAGCGACAAATACATAGCAGTGGCGCTGTTAACTTTTTTTTCTCCTGGGACGTATACAGCCTAGGAGGACGTATAGAATGACATACAGCCTAGGAGGACGTATAGAAAAATGTTAATACGATCGAGGAGGCGCTTGCGCGTATGGAAACCATTTACACGCTGACGATGCTCCGTAGGTAAGAGTCGCCGTACGGGTTTGTAGGCTGAAAACATAGATACATGGAACGTTCCAATAAATTCTTAGTATGTTTCGGAGTCGGGTTTTATTTTTATTTTGAAAATTTGTCAACTTTCAGTTTATATCAAAATAAGATATCATACCGAGCATCAGCTCAAAATATTAATTTTAAAAAATGTTGTGCATGTTAAAAAGAAATAAGGAGTAACATTTTTATACTGTTATATCTCAAATACTAATTTACGGAATGACGTAAATTTTTTTTTCAATTACGCCAATAATATTGAGCTTATAAAATGTATATAATTTAATACAAAATTCTTTTATAAAAAAAGTTACAATTTTTTATAAACAAATTAAGTTTTTTAATCAAGGGGCACATACGATTTTTAATTTTTTTTTTATGTCATATTAAAGCCTAATCTTTCTTCTTTAATTTGGTAAAAAAAATTTTCCGACATTTCAATAGAAAAAAAAATTAGAGCCATTTGAAGCCGACGCTCGGTGCTTCCCACCGCGCCGCGCCGCATGTAACACATCGTTCAATAAGTCCCGAGACTAACAACGAAAACAACATTTTTTTTCAAAAATCATTTTTACTCATCAATATAATCTCTTTTTAGAGCGATAAAATCTTTCCAACGCCTTTCCAACATTTCTATATCATGTTTATAGAAGGATTTATCCTTTGCTTCAAAATAGGCTTTAGTTTCGGCAATGACCTCCTCATTCGAGCCAAATTTTTTTCCCTGGAGCATTTTTTTGAGATCAGCAAAGAGCCAGTAGTCGCTGGGGGCTAAATCTGGCGAATACGGGGGGTCGCGAAGCAAATCAAAGCCCAATTCGTTCAATTTTGCCATTGTTTTCATGGACTTGTGGCATGGTGCATTGTCTTAGTGAAAAAGGATTTTTTTCTTCTTCATGTGCGGTCGTTTTGCTGCGATCTCCTCCTTCAAACGTACCAACAAGTCAATATAATAATCACTGTTGATCGATTTACCTTTTTCCAGGTAGTCAATGAAAATCTCTTCACATTTTGTGTATCCCAAAAAAAAGACGCCATGACTTTGCCAGCAGACTGCTGCGTTTTTGGACGCTTTGGGCGGCTTTCGCCAGCCATGCGCCACTCAGATGATTGCCGACTCGACTCCGGAGTGAAATGATGTATCCATGTTTCATCCATGGTCACGTATCGACGCAGGAAATCCTTTTTATTGCGAGTAAATAGCGATAAACAGCTCTCTGAATCGTCGACTCGTTGCTGTTTTTGTTCCACTGAAAGCAATCGCGGCACCCACTTGGAAAAAACCTTTTTCATGCTCAATTTTTCATGAAGGATTGTAAATACGCTCCCAGATGATCCAGATGATATCTGTGTCATTTCTGCAATCTCACGGACCTTCACTTTGCGATTTTTCATTACAATTTTTAACACTTCACTCACATTTTCCTGTGTAACGGCTTCCAATGGCCTACCCGAACG
Organism: Chalcis sispes; assembly: GCA_949987625.1. Classification (NCBI taxonomy): domain Eukaryota; kingdom Metazoa; phylum Arthropoda; class Insecta; order Hymenoptera; family Chalcididae; genus Chalcis; species Chalcis sispes. The sequence continues at coordinate 84,907,170 of OX465094.1, forward strand.
TTCCGCATCGTTTGTGTCCGTACGACCACGTTTAAACTCAGCATACCAACGACAAATCGTTGGTTTGGATGGAGAGGAGTGCGGGTAATGTTTTTCAAGCCATTGCTGGGCTTCTACGGTGTTTTACCCATTAAAAAACAATGTTTTATCAACACGCGAAACTCGCTTTTTTCCATTTTTTAAACAAATTACAAAGTGACTTTACTCTAACCTCGATAACTCTGCTGTCTGTGATCCGATCGACGTGAAATTTTTACACGTTTCATGTAAAGGTTCGCACTCTATGGAAACGTGGCCAGTTTGGTACTACTAGCGCCATCTCTGGGTTAGTCTCGGGACTTATTGAACGATGTGTTATGCGTTGCATAATACGGCGGCTGCTTAAGGAGCGCTTTGTTCACTTTTTCAAGCTTCTTCCTTATTTCAAAGTATATTGATTTTGTTTCGTGGAATTAGAATTGGGATTTTAATATTCATTTTAACATATTTTATTTGATAATTTATTTCTTCAGTGTCGATAAATAGTGTCTTATTAAGCTAAAAAAAAAAAAAAAATTGTTATTGATTCATTGAAAACAGTCTTTATTTAGTTATAACAATTATTCTGTATCTTATTTTGTTCTGTATTTTATTTTATGATTAGTAATTGACTTAAAAACTAAGACTAATACTTTTTCTATTTATTCTGGCTTTTTTTTAATTAAAAGTAGATCAATTGATAACTTTAATATTTTGTAATTATTTGAGTCATATTTTACCATATAATTTGGTCTATTTATAAAACATTACAATATGCCTATTTATAAAAAATATAATGTTACAAAAGAATTATTACCATCTATTTATAAAAATTATACTAACCTATTAATTTATAAAAAATTACATATAATATAAAAGTTTTTTTTCGGATGTCCTAAGATTTATAATAATAAATTATCTTTATCACGATTTTTTACTTATTGCGCATTACAAGAATTATTAATTTATTATTTACTCTAATCTTCGACGATTTTTTTTTTATTTGAAAGTTTAAAGAGTTCGAATATAATTTTATTTTAAGTTCTTGTACATTTTCTTTACTTACTGGTAGAAAGGCGCGATAAGTTAACGTTCCGGTTACTGCTTTTGCTTTTGCAAATTTTAGTTTAACTTTATTTTCAAAATGATTGATTTGTGTACCAGTGCTCTTATAAATATCATATGTCTATCTATAAGTATTTAGTTTTTCCAGGAAATCTTATAAGTTTTTAGTTTTCAGGAAAAATTGAAGTCATTATTAATTATGACTCTGAATAACAAAACTATATTCTTGTAACATTTGCATGGTAGCCTATATAATTTAACATAATTTACAAAGCAATATAATTTAATTACATTATGGGCTTCAGTTAAACAGGTAGAATAGTGTAGCAAACGTATCTTAGGGGAGTAAACAAAACAATCAGAATAGGTGATTTTCTTGTATTATAACTAAGATCCATTTATTAAGACACGATAAAAATAAGTTATAAAATAAAATATGTAAAAATAAATGTTAAAATTTCCATTTTGATTTCATGAAAAAACGAGATGTACGGGCTGAGCGTCGGCTTCAAATGGCTTTAATTTTTTTTCTATTAAAATGCCGGAAAATTTTTTTTTACCAAATTAAAAAAGAAAGATTAAGTTTAATTTGACATAAAAAAAATTGAAAATCGTATGTGCCCCTTGATTAAAAAACATAATTTGTTTACAAAAAATTGTTGAAACTTCTTCTTATAAAAAAATTTTGTATTAAATTATATACATTTTATAAATTCAATATTATTGGCGTAGTTGAAAAAAAAATTTACGTCATTCCGATAATTAGTATTTGAGATATAACAGTTTAAAAATTGTACTTTTTTTTTAAACATGCATAACTTTTTTAAAAATTAATATTTTGAGCTGATACTTGAGATGATATCTTATTTTGATATAAATTAAAAGTTGACAAATCCTCAAAAAAAAAATAAAACTCGGCTCCGAAACATACTAAGAATTCATTAGAACGTCCCATATATATATAACGCGTTGTGTTATCTAAATCGACTGTTTTGGTTTATAAAACGCAAATTGATCATGAAACAAAATTGTGTCAATGAAACGCGTAATATTCCTTCTTTTTTTTTCTTTAATGCTCTCGAGAAAAAAAATTTATTGCGATTGGCTTGCTTCTTTTTCCATTTTGCTTTTTTGTATGAAAAAAAATTCGTCGCATCATCAATTTTAAGTGCTGATATGTTCCCGGCGAATTGAAACTTGACGTATGGATGCATTTTGCATTATTATTTAACAATTTTACTACTATGATCAAAAAGTAAGACCAATTTTCAATTTAAATTTTGTGGGCTTATCGATTTGACGAAACTTTTTTTTTAAGTTGGTAGCACTGTGAGAGATATTTGTGTCAAATTTCATGTCAAAATATTCATTATTTTGCAAGTGACGCTTGTTTTTGTGAACATTAAAAAGTGATTTCGGCGATTTTTATAATGTCAGATTTTAGTGAGCAAAGAAGTTGCATTAAATTTTGTCTTCGGAATGAAATTTCTTGTACAGAAGCGTTCAGAATGTTGCAGAAAGCCTTCGGTGAGCAGACTTTATTGGAAAGAAATGTTTACAAGTGGTGCAAACAGCTCAAAGAAGGCAGAAACAGTGTCGCAAACAAAGAACGTCCAGGACGACCATCAACATCAACTGCTAAGAAACACATTAAAGAAATTAAAAACCTTATGCTCAAAGATCGTCGGTTAACAATTAAAGACCTTGTTGATACTGTTGGCATTTCATTTGGATCGATCTAAGCAATTTTGAAAGATCATTTGAGTTTCAAACGCGTCAAATCTCAATTGGTTCCAAAAACACTCAATTTTTTTCAAGAAGATCGTCGTGTTAATGTATGCGAAGAGATGCTTTCTGACTACCAGAACGTTATGGAACGCATTATTACGGGAGATGAGACATCGATCTATGCGTACAATACATAAACAACCGATTAAACGAGCGAATATCGTACCAAAGGTGAAGCAAGACCAAAAAGATCACGTCAAAGTCGTTAAAAAATCAAGGTCATGTTGACAGTTTTCTTTGATTATCGTGATGTTATGCATTCAGAATTTTTTCCGCCGGGTCTAACTGTTAACAAGGAATATTATTTGAATGTTATGCCTCGTTTGCGTGAAGCTATTCGCAAAAAGAGGCCAGAATTGTGGCAAG
>OX465094.1:84910606-84982765 GCA_949987625.1 Chalcis sispes
GTATGAATCAGGAATTAGTTCACTGAAAGCTTGATAATAATTATTAATAATAATTATTAATATTATTATTATTATTATTATTATTATTAATAATTATTTGTTTCAAAAAATATTTTTTAATAGTTTATTTTCTGACGTATATATGCTTTATTCTGGCTTTCTAAAGGTTAAATAGTAATTTGGAAAATTAAGTAAATTTATTTTACTTACTAAATTATAAATATGTTTAACAAAATAATATGAAATTTTGTGCTTATTCGTACATTTTGAAGAAGCTCTTATCTTTACGCATCAAAGATAAGATTTGAGGTATCATCAAATTATTTTCATGGCGTAAGTTGAATAAAATTTCATCATTAACGTCACGAATCTAACAATCGATATTAATTTTACTTTATATTAAAAAACTTTCTCTAAAATTTGCTCATTTTTGAATGAAAGAAGATGATGCAAAGTAAAAACATGCGACACGACGAATGAGCGCACTGAAGAAAAAAAAATCGAAAATATTCTTAAAGGGGTTACCAAACCTCGTCTTGTTTCACACATACGTGTATGCACACTCATGTATTCCTTCGAGACGAATTTCAGATTAACACGTTCCCTACTGCGTGGGGCGCTGAACTTTCCGTTCAAGCCGTTTGGTATTATCATTGTAAAATGAAGAATTTTTTAAAAATTCATTATAGTATTAAGATGCCGATAATCGACTGCATAATGAATTTTTAAAAAATTCTTCATTTTACAATGATAATACTAAATGGCTTGAACGGAAAGTTCAGCGTCCCACGCAGTAGGGAACGTGTTAATCGCACGCGTGTACTACGCACTCGGCGCATCATAATAATGTATCTCTTAGCGAGTTTTATTTCCACCCGCTTGGAACATTAAACAATAGTATCTTCCTCGCAAATTACATACTGCGCGATAATCTCGCGTCCTTGTCATTATCGACACGATATATAAACAGACGAGTTGTACAGGAACGAAGGCCAAAGTCGATTAGTGACGAGCGCGAAAAAAATCAAGCGAGCACGCGATTTAAAACAAAAAGAAAAAAGGAAAGAAAAGAAAAGAAAAGAAAAGAAAAGAAAAGAAAAGAAAAGAAAAGAAAAAAGAAAAGAAAAGAAAAGAAAAGAAAAGAAAAGAAAAAAGAAAAGAAAAGAAAAGAAAAGAAAAGAAAAGAAAAGAAAAGAAAAGAAAAGAAAAGAAAAGAAAAGAAAAGAAAAGAAAAGAAAAGAAAAGAAAAGAAAAGAAAAGAAAAGAAAAGAAAAGAAAAGAAAAGAAAAGAAAAGAAAAGAAAAGAAAAGAAAAGAAAAGAAAGAAAAGAAAAGAAAAGAAAGAAAGAAAGAAAGAAAGAAAGAAAGAAAGAAAGAAAGAAAGAAAGAAAGAAAAGAAAAAAGAAAAAAAAAACCGGTGTATATATTTGTGCAGATTCAAAGAGGAGACGTTACGACCAGAGCATGCATCGGAAATCTTCGAAGCTAACACGCGGCACAGGATTCACCTACCGGGATTTCTTTGATTTGCCCTCGAAACGATTTTTTGGTAGCATTTGTTTTTAAACAAAACATAAAAATAAAAGATAATAAGATAAAAAAAATACGATAAATAAATTAGTTAAACTAAATGTAAAAAGTTTTTTGCCGTGCTGCTCTAAGAGTGTCTGCTTTATTTTCCTATTGAAAATAATAATTTTCTTACCGATGAATAATCTACTTTATATATATATATATATATATATATATATATATAAAATTGCAATTCCTAAATAATAATCTTAATAATGACATTTAATTATGTAAAAAAAATTATCGATATTTTTTTATCGATTCCAGACAAATGCTTATAAGTAAATATTTATTTATAATCTTTAAATTAATTTAATATAACATAAATTTTAATTAAATTTTTTTTTTTAACGTTTTAATAATTTTATTAGATAGCGATATTTGAGATCGAATTATCTAAATGCAAATGATTAATGACAGAAAATATTTGAAAATTTTTTTTTTTACACTCATTGCACTTAAAAGTACAAGTATTATTATCATTTATTTTATTTTATTTATTATTATTATTATTATTATTATTATTATTATTATTTTTTAATATTTTACTTCGAACAATGATAGTAATTCGTGTATACAAGACATTTAAATATCGATTGATATATATATATATATATAAAATCGATCATCGTGGAAAATATGATAACAACGCTAGTTTTGAAATTTTAATGACAAACTCTAAAGATAAAATTAATCGCTGGCTTTAACAGTATCCTTGGCTTCAAGCGCTGATGTGAATTTTAATATTGGTTTTAAAATTATCCGCATAATTGCGATTAACTTTTTTTTATTGCAATTTAATAGTGACATTCGATAAGCTCATAAATAAGTCCTCTTTATCGTTTATATCGTTAATTATTCGTTTTATTTTATAAACATTTTCAATTAATTCATTCTAAACAAGTTACTAACCCCGATGCAGCTGTGACAATATAACCATTTGATCAGGCATTACTTTTTTTATTCTAACTTGGTATCTCATCCATGTTCCGTATTAATGTTCACTCACAAAAAGCTCGAGCTTGGTTATTCTCTTTTTATGCATTAAGCTAACGCCAGGATAAACAAAACTCAAGTCAAGTATTTAGCTTTAACTTTAAATATTTTATTTTTTTTGCCCTTCTCCAAGTTCCATATTTTTATTAATAACTTGTTGTATTATCAAAACAACAAGTTTTAACTAATTCACGCGTTAATATTTCTAGAGCGAAAACGAAGGACTTACGATCAGTATGGCAAAGAAGGCTTGCAAATGCCGGGTGGCAAGAGACGTCACGAGGATGACTTTGCTTTCACATTCGATACCGGCTTCGTCTTTAGAGATCCCGAGGACGTATTCAGAGAGTTTTTCGGCGGTCATTCACCGTTCGATGACTTGTTCGCTGGTAACTATAACATTAACGAATTAAAATATTCTGAACGATGCACGTTGTGTCTAGTTTAATTCAAGGTTATTGGATTATATTGTGAATAAAGAAAATAGTACATGATACACGTGCAATAATTGCTTCGTAAACTATAGTTGAATTGTAGAACAGTAGTTTCACCTGTTATTAATCGATAACAACACTCGCGTTATTAAAAGATTATAAATTACGAGTAAAGGAAAGGATTTCATCTTCGTTGCGCCATTTATAATCGATCACGCAACTAGACACACGGAGTATCTAATTTCTGCCCATTAATGTTGATAAAAGTAAAATTCTTATCGGGTACGACGAAGTAATACGATCGAGAGTGATTTTTATTTTCTCTCTGGTTTTACAGGCTTACATGGCCACTCGCGGGGCTCAAACAGGAACGGCCATCCAGTTAACACTTTGAGCACATCATTCTTTGAACCATTCGGCTTCTTCCATTCACCTTTCGGCGACCTTTTCGGCGCCAACGCAATGTCCAACTGCACTTCTTTCAGTACCATCAGTACTGGATTTGGCGGCCCTAGCGGCGGTGCTGACGTTAAACGAACAAGTACGTCTACAAGATTCATCAACGACAAAAAGATCACCACGAAGAAGTAAGTTCTCGAGTACTTTCGGCTATTGGTTTTAAAAATTATTAGTAACGAGCTAAATTCACCTAAATTCTTTTTAAATTTTAATGCTTTGTTAATTTACGTAAATTGGAAAAATAAATATGCATTTCAGATTTAAAAATACATTATTGGCAACTTTTTACAACTAATTTTTAAAATATTCTTATAAAATTTTTAAAATTTATTAATAATTTTTATTTAAATTGCAGAGTTTACGAGAATGGAAAAGAAACTATTATGTTCTACGAAAACGATGTCCTTAAATCCAAGACAGTGAATGGAGTGCCTCAATCAATAACGTACAGTTAAATTTTTTTCTTAATTGCTCGTTATTAACTCGTCGAACTTAGGATAATGAACTCTTCGTGTCTCTCAATTCTGCTATCTATAAAATTTCTAAATCAATCAACAGCCAGCAGTCTTCGCTGAATCAACGTTTAAATTACATCGATATCCGTAGCAACATTGTGTCTCAACAATTGATTTCTAGATTCGAGTTTTAGCATCGTAAAGAAAAAATTATGTGGAAAAAAAAAAAAAAAAAAAAAAAAAAAAAAAAAAAAAAAAAAAAAAAAAACGAAAACAACAAAAAAAAAAAAAAATGAGAAAAATGCAGTAGCGTATTCAGCGCGAGAGCATCAATTGCCGCTGATAAGCATTGGGCTGCAACAGACTGATCCAAGCATAGTTGTTTTTCGTTTTTAGAGCCTCTAACGAAATAATTACGTGTGCAAAGGCAAAAAATAACCCTGGTATAATAGCTCGGATGGCTGTGAATAGGGCGCGCGTGATATAGGTCCGTAATTGAGGCCGTATCCGGATACTCGATAAATTTACTAACTGCTAAAAATCATTTAACACTTATTTTTTTTATTTTTATTTTTCTATTAATAATCTAAATAAAAGAGCTGGGCTGACGTAATAATTGCACAAGTTCAATCGAATAATAGTCAATTTTAAAATAATATTTAGATTATTCTTCTATTATAATAAAGCTTATTATTTATAACACCTGTGCCCAGCTCTGCACGCAAAAACAATTACATAAGTACCAGTGATCAAAGGGAATGATCAAATCTGTTTTTTTCTTCGTGAAAACGTTTTTGTTGTTTTACCAGGTTGGACGAAGCATCCACGAGTCGTCAGGTGAGCGACAAAGCCGCCGATTATCATTCAGCAGGTAGCCAGAACTCGAAATCGATGCATAGCGATTATCCGAAAGGTAGCAGATTAAAGACCCATCATCACCATCACCATCCGCACTCAAGTCACAAGCACGATAAGAGTAAGAGGAAGTAAATCGCGTGTATGCTTGTGAGTTCGTTCGTAGCTCATATTATAGGCACATATACACGAATGAACACACACTTCATGCGTTTCTTAACCACTGTCGCTGAGGGCGAAGAAAAGAAAGCTTTTTTGCTCCAAGCTAGACAATGGACTAAGATTTATACCCTTTGTGAATTTTTTTAGCGACTTCTGAGATTCTCTTTAACCTTTTTGGCTTCCAGAGCAGAGCAAATGTTTATAACGTTGATCGGATTTGAAATACACAGCTCTACTTCGGTTAAAGTGCAACCGGTATGCAAAATTTTCAATAAATTTTTGCAGACATATAATATGTAAGACAATTGAATAAACAAGAAGCTTAAAGAAATGAAAAATTTTGAATGTAAAAGGAGAAATTCATAAAGATGACGAAAGTTTTGGTAAGAACTTAATGTATTTAATAACAACTGAAATATTAGTGCTAATTTATTTAAAAATCATAACAACTAAACCGAACTGAGAATAATATTCCTATAATTTAATGACTTATCAAGAAGAATTTGAAGATTTTTCGATTAAAGTAATGCATAAACATTTAAAATATATTATTAGATTTTATGTTTTTTACAATTGCTGATAATGTTGAATATTAAAAATTATAATTAGAAGAAAACATGCGTCTTCTTGTTTTTGGATAATCTGTTACTTTTTCTTTTCTTTTGGCTTAATTAAACTTTTATAATTAAATTTTAATTAAATTAACTGTTGCTGTCCCTTGGTGAGAAAAAGCAGTAGAGTTAATTTCATCTAACATATTGTGTTTATCGGCATTGCGATAATCCGTCGTTTACGAGATTTTATTCAATTTAATCTCCTCAGACGACGAGTGGTCGGAAAAGACGATAATTAGTCCTCGTTTAATATTTAAACACACGCGGTCATGTTACACATTACTATTCATATGGATAAAGCAAATTTTGAGTGTAAAAAAGCGAGATAAAAAGAGAGAAAGGGAGAGAAAGTTGATGATAGAGAATGAAAGAGAGAGAAAGAGAGAGAGGGAGAGAGAGAGAGAGAGAGTGAGAGTTCGAATTAAAATTGAAAGATGCAAAGATAAGAGATGAAAGAAAATTGCAGTGTTGTGAAATAGCTCGTAACGGTTTGTATAAGACAAATTAACGCGTAATCCTTCGCGTTTTGATTCGAAATCTGAATTTGAGGGAAACAATGGAAACTGAACTGTACAATCGTGTGCTCGTATTATAGTTATGTGAGTTCTTATTATGAGTGTCAAGATGTACATCTTAGGCGATGAATTTTATGACTATCTACTGTACGATTCGGTCGATTGTAGCAGGTCAGCTTCAGAACTGACAGATTTGAATCATTCTTTAAAGTGTAATGTAGACTGGTACAAATAAAGCTTATTATTTTTTTCTGTTCGATTCGTCGCCAAGTACAATTTAAGTCGATCCGAAGTTGTAAGAAATTGTAATCTTGAGTTCACGAGTATTTTGCGTCATATGTTAATACTTTATAAAGATATAAGATCGTCATAGTAGAAAGAAAACTACATAAAGTGTATGTGTGTTAATCAATCAATTTAATTAGTTTCTATATTTTGTTTTACTTGATTTTTTAAGGCACATTACACAGAGTTTTGAATATGAAGTTTGATTAGCAAACAAAAGAAATTAATTTAGGAGAAGCAAGCAAGTGCACACATATTTTTCCTGAACTTTTTCTCCCTATTATTTAAGTTGTATCTCATTCTGCCCCATCTCCTCTTAAGTAAAATAATTGCGTATGTGTATATAAAGATAAGGAACAGTGTTAAGCTTAAAAATATATTATTATCATTCACTAATGATTTGTCTTTTTTAATTAGCTTTAACCCATTGATACCAATCACTCACAATAACAACATGAAAAATTATCTTTTATGTAACTTTTATTTTGTACATACAACAAGTTTTAGTAAGTGTATTTTAGTGTAGTAAAGTTAATTAGAAAATAATAAAAATAACTAATGATAACTAATATCCAAAGATGCTTTGTATAAGTATAGAAAAATTATTCATTTTTATTTGAGTCTATATAAATTTAAAGTGTGCGCAATGTGACACTTTTTAAATGCTTCTTTTTGAGATGATTTTGTGATAGATTGTGCTAGCTTTTGCATAAGTTCATGATTTCTTTCCAATAGAGGCAATGAGTGATTCAACTTTTTCTATATAAAGTTTTTTTGCTTCTTCTTGACTCATGCCTTTTTTCCCATTCCATGCATCCCACTTTGCTTTGCCTTTAAAATCCAGCATACCTGGCCTCGCTGTGAAGAAAATTTGAAAAATAAAGTACAATATATAAAAAGGAATTCGCATATAGTATGCTGCTTCTTTATTTAAGTACTTACTTGTATTGCAATCTCCTACTGTGGCTTGTTTGTAAAGGGCATAAAGTTCAAGTAACTCGGCGTCAGCTGGCTGGGAAACCAACTCTTTTACTTCTTCTGCAGCTTTATTGAATTGCTGCAAGTATTAAAAATATAAAAAATATGTTTGGATAATATGGATTTATATCGATGTATATTTTAATACTTATGCTATAACAGATAGAAGAAAAAAAATTTAATGTTAAAAATTTAAGGTTATGCAGTCGGTAAATAAGAGCACTGTTATATCCATTGAGAGAAATAACCTCTACAAGAATCACATCAGTAGTGCAGTTTGCATGATTAATTGTTGCCGTCGAGGCGACTGAGACAAGTGCAAACTCGACTGTGGCAAACGTGCACACTTAACTGATAAAATTTTGCAATGGTCCGCGTTTAAATTAATCCGTTAAGCTTAAGAAACTAGTTGTCTTGCATCTGATCATTTACATTTTGATCTCTTGATAAAAAATATAAAAATATCTGCAATGCTGCAAACCCGGTTAAAAGCAAGGAAAATAATAACACGCATATAAACTCACCTCGTCTAGCGACATGATTAATGAATTATTAGCTATTACCGCTTAAATTCGACGAAAAAATGCCTAAAAACACGATTAAACGTCGAATGGTAATGATAAAACAATACCAGGTGAAAAGCCGGTTAAAATATATAACTAAACCGAACGTTAAATTTATTTGACATATAATTATTACGTGTATAGACGTGCGACTCAAGAGGGACCGCGCGGAGGACTAAACGGTGGGGGCAAACCGCCTAAGAGAGGAAGGGAACTTTGCAATTGCAACACGGGGAAATACATTGAGCTAGGCGGCGGCTGGCTAAGGAGAGGGGAAATTCGATAAGCTCGCGCAAGCTACGCGTGTGTACACCGTATGAATAAACTCGTGTATACATGTGTATAAGTGTGTACATTAGCTTTACTCTTCTTTGCATGTATATATATATATATATATATATATATATATATATGTCGCTTATCGCGATGATGACTGGACAACTTTTTGCCGGCCATTATCCCCCCCACGATATGCTGTACTAGTCTAGAGCGACTTTGTATCTTTATCGTGCGGATTTTTCGAATGGATTTATGTTCACTTTTATTATTACGCTTTCGTTTGTACATTATTGCGCTACAATCGATGGCTTTAGTGCATATTTTTTTTTTCTATATCCGCAAAAATCGGAGGAGTCTCGTAAAGTTGCGCTTTATGAATTATAACTGTAAAGGAAACGGATTATAAAAGTATGCGAAATGTACACGTATACAAGAATTTTATGCTAAAACTAACGGCAGTTAGAGTTTAAGATGAGGATAGTAATAGACGAGGCCTAGATTTTTGTTGTAAGGAAAGATTATCCTTGTTTGATTTTTTTTTTTTTAACAAGATTTTACCTTTGACAGATAATTATTTATTCATTAAGCTCGCATTCTTATAATATTAAAATTTATTTTTAATTTAAAATTTTTGCAAAAAATGTATTAAATTAAGTCTAGCTCATTAAAAGTGGGTAAAAAAAAAAAAAAAAAAAAAAATCAAATAAATTTCAAGGCTCGAATTTCCGCTTTTTAATTACATACTTTAAATTTTTTGTACATTTCATATAAATATTCCATTAAAGTTTATTTTAAATTAATTTTTTTAATCCGTTTATTTTAAAATGTAATTAAAAAAAAAAAAAAAAAAAAAAAGAAACAAGAAAAAATTAAAGCAAAAGTATAAAAAATTTTATAAATACATTACGATAAGTACAATTTAAAATATAAAAAGGCGTAATATATGTAAAATAATTCCAGATGAATTTCAACCATAATATCGACGCACATCACCGTAAAGCATGTATAAAAAAAAGCGCTCATAACAACAAACACATTGATGATCGTTAAAATTATATATCGTTAAAAAAAAAGGTAAAATAGTAACGTCAAATGCAAGGAAAAAAATAGGTAAAAGTTTGTACATTGATTAAATAATATAAATATAAAGATATCGATAAAAATATAGACAAAAAATCCTCGCCGTATCTTTTAAACCGCTTATAGCAGTATTAGAAGGTTGTATATACAACGACAGGACGTTTCTTATTCCTTGTATTTCTCGATAAGCTCGTTGACGAATTTAATGTAAGCTTCCTTCGCTGCATCTTTTGACATTCCTTTCTTGCTGCTCCAAGCGTCCCACTTTGCTTTGCCTTTCATATCGAACATTCCCGGTCGACCTGGTGTACAAGAGATGATCAGTATGATTAACAGAGCAATTTCTTTACTTTGGCGTTATTTATTTTTTATTTTTTAATTGTTTAGTTGTGATAAAAATTCCAAGGCTGTCGTCACATCGCACGTATATATATATATATATATATATATATATATATATATATATATATATATATATATATATATATATATATATATATATATATATATATATATACGATTTATTTTGTAATATTTTGAACTAGCATTCGATCAAATAATCATAAATTACTAGCTTTTTTGCAGAACATGTCAATTTATGTTTCTGTACAATAATAGTTGTATTAATTAACTTTTTTTATCTTTGAATTAAAACAAAATATTTAAAGTTTCAAAATCATAACGAATCATTGCTGGCTTGAAGTGAAAACTATTCAAATTATATTTTAAATAAATTTTTCTGATTGTTTTTGTGTGAGTAAATTTGTATAATTCAAGCAATTATTTATAATTTTTTATTAATAATTAGTTTTTTTTTTCAACGATATTTATCACAAAGTCTTGTTGTAATAAAGAAAATATAAACATTAAATTTTTGTAATACATGCACGCAATGAATGTTGGCAAGCATCGATGATCGTTTAATTTCCATTTTTCACTCTTTCTAGACTCTTTTACGAGAAAAAGAAGATATTCGATATTAATCGATGTTCCCAATGGCAGGCATTTAAATTTAAATTTAAATTTAACCGTTTAAAAATGCATAATTAATAATCCACGAATATTCAAAATATCGTGCGTATTTTTACGAAACGAATGGAAAGACAAAAGAAGAAACGGGGAATTTATTTATACGTATACACGTAATTTTTTTTTACCTGTGTCGACGTCACCGACGGTCGCTTGCTTGAAGAGTGCATAAAGCTCGAGCAACTCGTGATCCGTCGGCCGTTTTGTCAAACTCTTGACTTCCTCGGCTGCGGCTTCGAATCTCTGCGATAACAAGCGATAAATGCGTTTCTCTTTAGTTTTCTTTGTCTTTCCTCGATTGTCATATTCGAAATTATTACATTTATATAGGAAGGTTATGGAGCGGAGGTTTGGATACTATATATATATATATATATATATATATACTTTGTTGTGGAAAGGTAATTAATAGAATGGCGTTTAAACGAACATTGCAAGATTAGACTTATAACGCTATATTCATGGCTAATAATGTTGACATTTAATTTTTATCGTATTTTTTTTAAACAAAATTAAGATTGGAAAAGTTTTGTACATAATCTAAGTAAAAATTATTATTTATAAAGTTATTTTGTTTTTTTTTCCATCGTTAATAGATGTATTTTATTTCGTTATATTTATAGATTTATCTCTTTGTTAAAAACGATACTTAAAAATAATAATCGTACGTAGATTATTTATTCATGATTGAATTTTCATGAAATTTCATGACGTCTATTAACTGTCCATTAACTTGGAAATATTAGTAAACATTCGTTAGTGATTATAAAGTGTTTATGAAAATTGTCATATAAAATGTTAAAACTAAAAAAGAAAAAGGAAAAAATTCATATGAAATGAAAATAAGTTAATAACTAACTTTGAAAGCATTATTTTTATTTAGAATATTTTTAACCTTGCAAATTTTCATTTTAAACATTTGAAACAACAAACTAATTTTAGCGATAAAAACTTGATATTTAATCGATACGTTATCCAAGTAAAACGATGTCTATTTGTTTTAAATAAGAAAATTAAAATTCACAAAGGCAAAATTAATAAAGACGATTTATTTCAATAATTGATGAATATGGTTATTTTGAAACGTCCAAAATTTGAATCGTTAACGAGTTAACTGAACATTTAAATTTTAAAAATTCCTTGTGTCCATTATTTTGAAACTTTTTTCAAAATTATTTAACTTCACAACCAACGTTTTTGATAACGACATTTTAATATTAAAACAAAATACACATCGTATTAAAAAAAATAAATAATTAAATAAATAAAAAAATTCAATCATTGATTTTCTTGTAAATGGTTAGAAATATACGAGCGCAAATCTACATCTCGTTTGAAAAATTCATGCAGCCTGCGCATGCACGAACGAGAAGCAAGCGGATAATTATTTTCGTCTTGATTAGAGCCTTGAAAAAAGTTTACATTGTATAATTACAAAAAATAAGAGATAGAGAACAAAAAAAAAGATCGTAATTATTTGGATGCACACACACGCGCGCTGAAGTTAACGAACTTATCAAAAATAAGATATAACGCATGAGAATAATTGCGTGAACAAAATAATGCAGCTTTGGATTATATATTAGCGCTCGGAGTAACTAGTAACGAACTGCTTTTTCTTTCTTCTCCATAAATAAGAATCTTTATAAAAAAAGATGCGTAGTCTCTACCGTTCTACCGTTAGATTCGATACTCGTTTTTCCGTCACCGGTATCGGCGATTCCGAGTTGCCGATTCTTTGTTAAACCGATCCGTCGTCTTTTCTCTCTTTTTTTTTGTCGCTTTCTTGCACGCGCCAGATCAGAAATTCTCACTTATATAAAAAACATCAAAAGATAAGTGTATATAAAGACAAAGACAAAAATTAACAAAATTCATCGCGATCTATATATATATATATATATATATATATATATATATATATATATATATATATATATATATATATATATATATATATATATATATATATATATATATATATATATATATATATATATATATAATAAATATTTCAAATCACTCGATAAACTTATATACGCGGTTCAATGCAGAATAAAAAAAAAAAAAAAAAAAAAAAAAACTAAACACGTAAGAAGCATAAATAACATATCGAATACCGGTCGAGCTATTAAGTCACGTATTTGTGATACCTGTACAAGCGACATCTCGGCGTCGTTCACGGAAGACAAGAGGCGGTGTGTAGATCGCCCAAGTGCTCGATGACTACTGGATTTTAGATTATTCCGTTTTCGCGCTTATGTCACGGAAAGGTTATGAGCGTTCCGCTCTCGAACGCCGAAACGTGTGCGAGTGAACGAATGAACGAATGAGCGAACGAGAGAGCGATTACCAGCGTGGGGATATCTATGTATATTTCTCTCTCTCTCTCTCTCTCTCTCTCGCTCTCTCTCTCTTTCTCTCTTTTTCTCTCTTTATCGGGGAAAGAAAACAATGAGAGAACTAATGGTTAATGTAATCGGCGGCGTAACTCGCCGCGATTATATGCACATGTTTAAGCGAAAAACTCGATAGTCATTTTGTACGATAATTTTTTTTTTCTTATTCGTTTTGTTAGTTTTTCTTTTTCTTTTTTCTCCTTTCGTTCGATATTTATTTAAGAAAATTTCGATAAGAAAATTGCTAAAGTTTATTGAAAATTTAAGCGAGAAAAAAAAGGAGTAAATTGACAATTAAATTTAGCGGTATCAATTTTATAAAAATACGTCGAATCGTACATGAGAATACCGGCAGGTTTAACTTTCGAAAGGAAAGTGCAAAACATTATATATATACCTTTAACGGAGCGCACGAGTGAAGGGATTAATTTTTCAAAGCCGTCTTTTGCATCGCGAGAAAATTAAAAAAAGATAAATGAAAAAAAAGATCGTTAATCGTATAGCGATCGAGTTGTGCGTGTAAGTAGATGCGAGCCGGGCCAGGTAAGACAATGCATTTTACTGGTGCAACTATTGGTATATTTATGGATTTACAAAACTCTCGTGATGCCGCAAAATCCAATTGTGTGCGTTTTTTTTCAAGGTTTTAGTTATTAAGGAGATAACATTTTCTAAATAATATATTCCTTTTTCAATTTTCATTATAAAATTATAATACAATTTATTTTTTCAATTGATTCGGTACGATTGATGGCTGGTTGCAAATATGACATTGTTTTATTTTTATGTTTCCAATGATTTTAATTATAGAATCTTATTATGAAATCATAATTTCCAATTATATTGTAATACACAGTGTGTCCCATGGAAAACGGAACTTTTTCAAAATAAAGACAAAAACTCAATATTCCGGCAAATCTCATTTATTTTATTCAAAATAGTCTCCTTCCGCATCAATACAACGTTTTGCACGATCAATTAACATATCGAATGAGTTTTTGAGATCATTTTTATCCATCGACTTTAGTATGTCGGTCGTCGCTCTTTGGATGGCCTCTACGTCGGCGTAACGTTTTTCTTTCATAGGCAAGTGCAATTTGGAGAACAAGTAGAAGTCGCACAGAGCCAAATCCGGCGAGTACGGTGAATGGTTGATGGTTAAAATGGAATTTTTGATCAAAAAATCCGTGATCAAGTTCGATCGATGAGACGGGACATTATCATGCAACAAACACCAGCTCCCTTTTTCACGGTATTGTGGCCGCACACGATGAATACGGCTGAGCAAACGCTTCATAACACCAAGATAAAACACAGCAGTAATCGTTTGACCAGGTGCAACGAATTCACGATGAATAATACCCTCCGTCCGAATCGTAGAAACAAATCAACATTGTCTTCACTTTTGACTTTTCAAGACGACTTTTTTTCGGATTGGGCTCGGTTGGGTGCTTCCATTCAGCACTTTGACGCTTGGTTTCGGGATCATATTGAAAACACCATGTCTCGTCACCAGTCACAATTGAATATTTCAAGTTTGGGTCCTGAATTTTGACTCTTTAATCAAATCCTTACAATATTGAATTCGGAGTAATTTTTCGTAGTCGGTCAATTTGTGTGGAACAAAGCGTGCACACACCTTCCGTAGATTCAAATGATCGGTCAAAATGCGATGAATTGAATTTTTGGACATATTCAATTCCATTTCCATGTATCGCAATGAAGATTTTGGCTCATTTTTTATAAATTCACGCACTTTTTCAATGTTACTTTGAGTAACCACGGTATTCGAAGGACCTGGATGTTCGTCGTCCTGAATGTCTTCACGACCTTCCTGGAACCGCTTATACCACTCATACACTCTGGTACGGGATAGCCAATTATGGCCATAAACTTGTTTCAGCAAATTATGCGTTTCAGTAAAGGATTTACCGAGTTTAAAACAGAACTTAATATTTGCTCTTTGTTCGAAGTTCATTTTTCGACCGATGCCACAAACACACTGTCACTTTGAGCGCGATATTTTGATTTCCATTGAACCAAATGTCATACAATTTTGACAGGATGTCAGTTAAGAATGGACCTTTCCATTGCTAACATCCACCAATAGGTGGCGCCAATATAAATCGATGTTTTGAAAAAGTTCCGTTTTCCATGGGACACACTGTGTAAGTATTATAGTTGTAAAATATTTTTTAATTTCTTGTAAGTGAATTAAATCCTTGAAAAAATCGGTGTCAATTTGGCCAGCTTCCTCGTTGCACGCCTTTTTTTTATTATTTGATAAGCTTATTAAAAATAAAGATGAAAAAAAAAAAAAAAAAAAAATGTTAAGAATAATGAAAAAATAAAACAGAAAGAAGCAACCTGTTGGCTTGATGGTTTTTTGGGGCACGAATACACAACGTGAATCGAGCGCGCGTCCAGTCATCGAGGTAAAACGAAAGATATTCAAGAGCTGTTTCTTTCTCTCTCTCTCTCTCTCTCTCTCTCTCTCTCTCTATTTTTCTCCTTTCCTTTTCTTATATCCACAGGAGGGAGAGAAAGAAAAGGAATGCGGAAAGTGGAGTTCCAGGGAGTCTGACGCACACAAGCGTTCACGTTAGTTGGTCGGCTGGACCGATTCGTGATGTTGCGAGATATCCTTTCGCCGTGTTTTCACCGATCCCACCACATAACGCGCGTGCGCGCGCGCGTTATTTTTTGCAAGTTTTTAATTAGGTTACGTCGCGGTTAATCGATTTATCACGCAGCTGCACGCGTACACGTAATACAGGAGTCCTATGACGTGTCGGTATGATAGGAAGGTAGGGCGAATTAAAAACTATTCCGAAATGTCTTCGACTCGAGAAACAGCGCGCGAGGGGAGAGCGCGCGTGCGAGTTCATTGGAATGCAGAAACCGCTCCTCTCTTGCCGCCGCTCAGCTTTCTCGTCTCTTTCTTATAGATTCCGTCTTTAGTTTCCTTCCAGGCGCTCGCTCTCTCTCTCTCTCTTTCCCTCTCTCTCTCTCTCTCTCTCTCTCTCTCTCTCTCTCTTTTCTGTTATTAGTGTTACTATTAGTTCTATATTTACATATTTTGCTTTGTTTTTAATATAATTTAGTTTTAAGTTCTAGTTTTAGTTTAGTTATTATTTTCAATTGTTATATTGCTTATTGTTATATTGTTTCTGTTTGGTTTTTTAGTTATTTTATTTTTTATTATTTTAATTTTTATTTTGTTCTTTATTATTTCTGTTATACCATGTACAACAAAATGTACACAAATAAACCATTATCTATCTATCTATCTATCTCTCGCTCTCGCTTGTTCCTTCATCGTTGTTCTTCTCTAAAGAGTCCTGGCCTCGTGCACGACGACGCGCGTGCGATCTTCTTTTGCTATTAGGATGGCTTTGCTCGCCGCTGCTTCAACCTTATTTTATTTTATTTCTCTCTTCGCGCTTCGTTTATACCTGACCGTCGACTCTTTTTTTCAATCTGGTTTAACCCTTCGATGAGATGCGCAGCGTTGCCGGACGGGAGCATCCTTTTGCTTTTGTTGCTTTTACTAAGGGAAACTTGGATTATCAAAATAGTATGACTCAGCAAGTGCACACTGGAATATACATATACACAAATTGTGGCTTTTATCCTGATTATTTGATAGAACAACAATGAGGGTTCCTTTAGTGAATTATAAAAATTTATTAAATATCAAATATTAAATATTTTAGAAAACAATATAAATTTATTAATACAAAAAAGTTGTCTATTTTTATCGTAAAATTGTATATGCAGTTAGCATAAACATAAATGAAATAATTAAACCTACGAAAATGAACAACGAAATATTCATATGTTCATTGGAAAACTCATCGACCGACAATTTCATGTCGCAATCGGCGCGCAGCTCGCGCAACCCATTAACCTTCGAAAGTATCTATCACCGTCGAACCTTGAACGCCTTGGATGGCATCAATTTTTAAA
Source organism: Chalcis sispes (assembly GCA_949987625.1). NCBI lineage: Eukaryota > Metazoa > Arthropoda > Insecta > Hymenoptera > Chalcididae > Chalcis > Chalcis sispes. The sequence goes on from OX465094.1 coordinate 84,927,250, forward strand.
TCATTCCAAAAATTTAGACTACTTCTATAATTCTCAAAACCGGAAGCACCTAAAGTTGCAATTGCTGCGCATGGTAAAAGGCAAAGAAAAAAAGAAATAAAAGAAAAGAACAAAACGGTGGCAAGATCTCGGAAATTCCATAAGTCGGCTAATTGTCTTCTACTTCATTCTACACCGACAAACACACGTATAAAAACACGTATAAACACACAGTGTGTCGACATTCACAAGCCAACAGGTACGCGCGCGCGCGCGCGCACGCACGCACGCACGCACGCACGCACACACACGCACACGCGCACACACACACACACACACACACAACGCGATCCGTAATTCCTCGCGAACGCGATCTTTCTCCCCACCTTCACCTTCCAACTCTCTCTCTCTCTCTCTCTCTCTCTCTCTCTTCGATTGATCGGCTCACTCCTGTTCACCAGTGACGTGCCACTACTACGAACACACATAGCGAACCTCGTCGTCGTCGTCGTCGTCGTCGTCGTCGTCGTCGTCAGCGGCAGCGGCAGCGGCAGCGGCGGTGACTCTCCCCACTACCGATTCGAGTTTACGTATACACAAACACGCGCAGGTATATACACGAACACGTGTGTACAGAAAGCAGGGAGCTCGGGGAGCGCGCAGGGAAATATCTGTTATCGAGGCCTCGGCACCATCAGTCTCCGCGACGACGAGCTGCCGCACGGTTCATTTATTCTCTCTCTTTCGTAGCTTCCATTTGGCCATTTAGTATATTACTTATGCATGTATACACCAGTAGATCGGCATCTCTAATCGTTCTTAATTTTTTATAAAAAGAAAAAATAAAGACAGACGAGTGCGTTGCCGCTTCTTTCTTCGCTCGCAAATATACATGTGTATATGGTGTAACGGCCGCACCTATTACAAATGCTTGCTTGCTTGTTGTTCCGTTTCTTAAAAAGTTTACGCATATAAGGTGTACTTGGTGCGTGTTTCTGTGCGCTTGCGCGCCTGCATTCTGCATTTCTTAGCGGTGCGGAAAACCCGCGCGTTGGTTTTCACCGCCTCGACGATCGTATCTCGCGTGTGCGCACACGCACGCGCGCGCGCACACACACACACACACACAGAGGTATGTTTATCGTTCTCCTGTGTGTGACACTTTATCGAGAGTCGTTTTCGTAAACTACGCGAATAGAACGCGCGATAAGCTCGCTTTATGTTTACATGTACGTGCGGAGGAGCTAAGTTTCTTATCTCTAAACTTTCGTCAGTCTTTCTCATATTGTATATAAAGTTTAAATAGGCATGAATCGATCGGTTATCGGCAGTCGCCGCTCCTTGGCAGCAACAGCAGCAGCAGCAACGGTAGAGTTGATAATGATAACAATAACCAATGCGAGAATTCACGAGGGACGTACGTGCCGTCTAGTTCATCAGTGAAAAACATGACATTAGTTGTCGTTTTTCGACACGCTGCGCAATTAAACTTCGCATAACTTTGAGCGTCGCAGAAAGAAACGTTTTAAAGGACGAACATAACCGTTCAGTGGTGTATGCAACTACACGTGCGCGTGTGTGTAATGTAATTTGCTATGTGAATAAAGAAAAGTCAGAACGAAGCAAAGTAAGAAGAGAGAGAGAGAGAGAGAGAGAGAGAGTGAGAGAGAGAGAGAGAGAGAGAGAGAGAAATGATGATGAGTCCGTCTTCGGGTTTGGCGAACCGTAGCTTCTTGTACGGCGGCGGCGGCGGCGGTAACCCCGTCGTCAACCAAGCGACTGTCCAACGACCAACTTGTCTCATTAGCGACAAGATCGTTTACGCGACTCTCGACAGTTTGGCCTTGAGACGAGCTACGCTACCCCTGAGATTGTTACCTCCCTCGATTGATAATCGCGAGGATAACTACGACGACGTCGCAACGGTGCCACGCAGGAGTCTCGACTCAGTGCGAGAAATCAAGGTTCGTTTTTTTTTTTTTTTTTTTTTTTTTTTTTTCTTCATATCAATGAGTTTTTTTAATTTATTTTATTCATGTATAATTCGACGTGGAAAGCTTCTCTTTTCTTTTTAGCTCGCAGTGACGCGGAATGCATGCGCGGAATACGGATTAAGACTCGGGGATTCCCCTCATACCTGTGGAATCTTTACGTGTGTAGGTTAGTTTTACGCGATCGATTAAATAGAATTTAGATTTAAGGGCTGAGATTAATGCAATTGAATATTTTTTTATTCTTCTTCTTATTTTTTTTCCTTTCAAAGATAAAATATATATCGCAACATTGGTGGTTATTCAATTAGTCGTTTTTTCAAACGCAAGATGACGACTCGATAAACTTAACTATATTTATTAATATATAAAAGAAAGTTTTTTTAGTACTTCGCTTTTAGAATAACAGTTCTGAGATTTTCCATGAGAAAAGTGAGTAGATTTAACTTCCATAACAATGTCATTTAAAAATTGCATCAGAAATGAGAAAAAATTGTAAAATTTCTTTTTTATTTTTTTAAATAATTTGTTAGTAGTTAATCCTTAATTACGCTTCGAATGTGATTGATTTAATTGTTACGAAATCCAAACCTTTAATCGATACGACAAAATTACAAAATCGAAAGTTTCACTCGATCGCTTACGGCAACGATGTCAAAACGTGCACATACTTACTATACATACCTATATAATAACAAAGAGATTAACCTCACGACATCTTAAAGCAACGATAAGCTAATTAATTTTATTCAAATTCGAGGCGAAAGTGCAGAAAGTACGTCCATCGGATAAGAAATTCGAAACTAATTCATGTTGTATGAAAAACGCGAAAACAAACGCGTGCGCACGTCCGCGCTCTCTTTGACAAATATTCGCGTCGTAAAAAATTTAATTTGCAAATAGAAATCCCGGATGACTTTTCTTCTTGTCCTTTTTTTCCTTGCCAAGTTTCTAATTATTTTTTTTCTTTCTTTTCTCTCTCTCTCTCTCTCTCTCTCTCTCTTTGCTTTTCAAGTTGGCACTGTCTTTTGAATGTTTAATTACGATGGAATAATCATCGTTAGCGAAACGTTTAACGTATTTTTTTCGACGATAAAAATTTATTGGAAAGATTGATAAAAAATTTTTCACTTTTTGATTTTAAAGCGCATGAAAAAAATTTTGCAACGATTTTTCTGCTATATCTTTTATCGTTAATGGCTTGTTGATAAACGAATCGACGAACGATATATATGTGTATATATATATATATATATACACATACACACACATAGTGACGCGATATCTCGCGCTTAAACACCTTTACTATTAATGAATTTTTTTTTCCTCGAAAATCTTGTACAAAATTTATGACCTTTTGAAAGTTCTTTATCCAAATAAGAGGTAATATACTCGTTGTATGCAACCGCTATAAATGGACAGGGATTAAAGTTGCTTCGCGGATTTTCAATCGGCTATACCGTGCGACATTTCTATTCCATTTTTCTTTCTTGTCCAATTATTTACTTTTACCTCGGCTTGAATAAAAAATTTAGTTTCTATTTTACCGAATTTAATTTCTCTTACCGTTTCATCTCGACTTGATTTATTTGTACGTTTTATCGGCCTTTAAGTTAATTAGTCAACTTTTCATTGGAGTTCGAAAATTTTTCATATTAATGCCAACGATGCATTTATTAGTTTCTTCAGTTAAGGTATTTCTTCAATTTCAAGATAATGATTTTTTACAGTAATGATTGGCTTGTTAACGTTACAAGAAGTTTTTTTTTTAAGTATATAAGTGATGATTTTGTAAAAACAATGTATCCAATGCAAGTGTACACATCGTCAAAAATTTAATCGATCAATATACTTTTTTTTCTTCACTTTTATCGCCATAAAATTACACGGAAACAAAGTTTATTAATCAACGAAATTTTTGCACTTTCTCGACTCGTCAAAGCGCAATTTACAAAAAAAAAAAAAAAAAAATCAGTTTTAAATATTCGATAAAAAAATTATAAAAAAAGAACAAAGCGACAAAAAGTTTCGGGAGAATCTCGCGACGAACATTTGTCATCATCCCGAGTGAAAGGTGGCTAACCACTTTCCTTTGACGTTTAATAAAAAAAAAAAAAAAAAAAAGGAAAAAAATAGCGATAACTCGAGGCAGTCGGCATGATTCAGAATAAATTCATCTCGCGCATTGCGGTGAACGTTCGCGCTCTCGTATATACGTGTATTTGCATATATGTATATATACATATATCCGGGGCAAATGACTCGCGTTCCAATTCATTTTCTTCCTTCATTCAATCGTTATCGACTATGGTTTCGTATACATCCAATACAAGATATATGTGTGTGCGTGTGTGTTTTTTCTTTGAATTGGGCGGTAAATTGCCCGTGCGCACGTTCACACGCGTCGAGCGTTGAGTTACGATGTCGAGTTGCGTATCTACAAATGTAACGGTAATAGAACGGAGATGAGGCGATTTTATACATGTGCACGTAGTTGCTATGTATGCGTTAAAAATTCTATACGCCGTGCGTAAATCGCGTATCTGTGACATTAACGTATATTATGTATATGCACGATAGTATTTGCATTGGTTATTTCTTTTTTTTTTCTTTATTTTTTTCATTCTAATTACCGAATGTGCTATTATACTTTACTCTTTCCCTTTCCCTTTCTCTCTCTCTCTCTCTCTCTCTCTCTCTCTCTCTCTCTCTCTCTCTCTCTCTCTCTCTCTCTCTCTCTCTCTCTCTCTCTCTCTTTCTCTCTGATTTGGCTCATTATCATTATTATTATTATTATTATTATTGTTGTTGTTGTTGTTGTTGTTGTTGTTGTTGTTGTTATTGTTGTTATTGTTATTTTATGCTTGTTTACTCTTTGTTATGTGCATAAAGAGACAGGTACGTGCTTTAAGCGCAAAGATTTTATTTTTACAGTCTCAAGTATTTCTCTGTATATATGTATACCGACGTTTGCCGTGGAGAATCGTCGTCCTTTGTTCGGATAAAGCATTGAATAATCGTTTCATATGGATACAACGAGTTGCTTGCAAGAAAGAGAGAGGGATAGAGAGAGAGAGAGAGACGAGCGTTTAATTTTTTGTTGATTAGTCCCGGTGGTATAGAAGAATGAATTTTTTTTTCTAATAAAAATTTTTTTATTCTATATTTATTTTAACGAGAATAAATCTTGAGATTGAATATAAACGTGATGTCGTTACCTTTCATTTCGAAAATGCGCGAGACGCGAGATGTAAGATGTCAATTGCATTGCACGTCTCTCAATTTCAAAATCGTTAACAAAATCAAGGATTTTTATTTAGGCGCGCGTCATTGACGACCGTATCTTCGTCGCTTTGATTTGATCGAATCAAATGTGTGCGCGCGCGCGCGCGCGCGCGTGTGTGTGTGTGTGTGTGTGTGTGTGTGTGTGTGTGTGTGTGTGTGTGTGTGTGTGTGTGTGTGTGTGTGTGTGTGTGTGTGTGTGTGTGTGTGTGTGTGGTGTGTGTGTGTGTGTGTGTATGTGTATGTGTATATATAAAATAACGATGGAAGGAGGCACGTTTGACATTATTTTTATGTATGAGTTGTTTATACTTTGTGAGATCCGAACATTTTCTAAGGAACGTTTTAATTAGCCATTTTATTTCGAAACATACTTTTTCACGTCTCGACGTTGTAAAATATAATAATGCACGCGTAACCATCGACATTCCTTTTTTAACGAAAAGAAAAACAAACAAATTTAATTAAATGCATTTGGGTAAAAGAAAAAAAAATATATTTCAACGTTTGTTGGCTTTACCGTAATAGACATTTTATTCCGTGCACGCGACGCCACTTAACGAGCAGTAAAATTTTTTCGCTAACGTTATACTTTGCACAGCGCATGACTTTACCTACACTAACGGAATTTTTAAATTTTGCTGAAAATCTTTGTGTGCACGCGCGCGGGCGCGTTCGATGCACTTTGTGCTTATTCTTTTGTTTATACTTTTGGCAAAAGATTATAAGAACGAGGTAGATGAAATATAATAATAATCAAGGTTGCAAAAGGTCGATAGCGAATAATGTAGATAAAAAAAAGAGCTTAAAATCACCGTTACGGATTGTATTTTCCTTAAAATTTATATTAATTATAATACATTTATATTTTTTAGACAAAGTCAACGTTTGTATATAGTATAAGCCGGAATGATAACAAAGAGAAGATAAATTCGAGCAATACAGCACGAGCCTCTCGGCCGAATACCCTGGACCTCGACTCCATCATAATCCGAACCACGAAAAATGCCGACTTTATGGAAAAACTCAACCTATCCCTGGAGGTTCGCGAGGATCGGAATTTATCGGGCCAGCCGAGCAAAAAGTCAAAGCCGAAGAAGAAGGAGAGCAACGAGAACAACGACAAGAAGGGACATCGTGAATTCACATTCGCGAAAAACGTGTTGCACTACGTACCGATGACGAGTCGGCGTTATTATAGAAAATCCCGCAAGCTCGCGTGCAAGAGCCTCTCGATGAAGTCTCTCGGTAGCGATAAAACCGAGAGTAAAGAGACGATAGCACCGGGTACCTTGAAATCCAGAAGCTTATCCCGCGACGAGCTAAAATTTGTGACGATCTCGAGGCCGAGTAATTTTGTCCACGTAGCATCGGCGACCCGCGCAAGTCTCGTGTCTCGCGTCGAGGAATCGATCAACGAGGAGGAGCAGAGTTTGGAGAGGGAGAAAGGTACGGAGGGTACCGTGTCCCAAAGGAGACACACAACTCACGAGGGCACTTATGCGGATTTGCGGGGCGGCGAGTACGCGGATATCGCGCTCCTGGAAGAGTTCGAGGAAACGGCTACTACGGCTACGGTTGTCGTTATGAACGATAGCTTTTTGTGGAGGAATTTGTCCGCGAGGAAGCTCGACGAGGTCAAATCGTTCAAGGACGAGGACAATCGCGAGGGGGATTACGACGACGTCGGGCCACCGATGCCGCCGCAACCTGCGAATGAAACTCTTTCGGTCAGTTAACGGAGGTTAACGGGACTTAACGGGGCTTAACGGGGCTCAACGGGGGTTATGCTTTTATTGCTCGGTTGCTATGCGTTATCTTTTTATATGCATATATGCAAATTTAGACGATTTTTTAACAATACCTTGCATGCTAATTGCAGTTATTTCATCGTACGATGAAGAATCGGTCAACTCGGATCGTTAAAGATTTTATCAGAAAAATATTGTTTTTGTATTTTGTAAGGTGACTTATGGAAGATGTAAAACGAATACGATATGTTAAGCGTATAAATATAGATTTATTAATAAACCGTCTACGTAACTTCTTTTAAATATCGATTTGTCAACTACTTGGTCATTTTTTTTGTTTTCTTTTTTTTTTTTTTTGTTTTTTTTTCGTTTTTTTTTTTTTTGGTTTTTTTTTTTGTTTTTTTTTTTTCATTCTTCTTCTTCTTCTTCTTCTTCTTCTTCTTTTTCTTTTGCTTAATGTTTCAAGTGATTAAATTTCTTGTCAATTAAATTAATAACAAACGGCAAAATGTCAAAAGATTTTTTTTCAAGAAAAATATACTCCTTCAAACTAAAATATAAATCTTTCTTTTGTTATTTGATTGTACAATTATTGCATCTTCCATTGTTTTTGAGTTGAACGTGATAATTTTCATAATTCTTTATAATTTTAATTTATAAAACTCAAACGCAGTTCTCATTGTTGCCAAGTAAAGACGAAGAAGCGTATTTATATACTGTTTCAAGGAATAAATTTTTTGAAACGGAAAATGAAATTATTTTATTCATTAAATTTTATTAAAAACGCATGATTATTTTTTGAAAATTTTATTTTTTGAATAAGCATACATACAAATATTTAAGTTTTTATTGCTAACTCCTCGCGATGATATTTTAATGAATGTTTAAAATGCGCTTAGGCAATGTACTAGATTATTATAACGAAAAAATTGCATTTCTTTGCAATTAAATAACGGATGAAAATGTTGGCGATAAATTTTATAAATGCTTATGTATTACATACGAATACTTTTAATCCGTATCACACATTAGAATCATTCCCTTTATTTTTTCTCTAAGAAATATTTCAAATTTTTAATAAATTTATTCAATTATAAATAATTTGCTTTATTTATTTATTTATTTATTTATTTTTTTTTAATGCATTGCAATAATAAAATTTTATTATTTTATCTTCGCGACACATAACATAATACAAGCGAGAAACGGCGCTTTGAAAAAATTATCAAAAAAATTATCGACAATTGATTATGTTAACATTATTTTTAAACAACCTCGGCTTTCAAATTGAGAAATAAAAAGTTAAATGAAAATATTTATATATTTTACGCATTGGCTGTATTATTATCTCCAATAATTAGCTTAATAAATCGAAAAAAATTAACCTATATTGTCCCTAATTTTATCAAAGATCCACTTTGATATATTATTATTGGTTAAAAAAAATAAAAAGAATATTCCTTTCAGAAAAAATGCGAGAATAACAAGGAGACGGCAAAAGAACGTTACGACGAAGATCGAGACACTTACGACGACGTCGGTCCCGCGGTTATACCTACATTTCCATCGATAAAATTCGAAACTTTGTCGTACGACGATCAAGTTTATGACGACGTGATGCCGCTGCGCTCGAGTTGCGCTACCTCGCCAACGGACGAGACTCCGCAAACCAAACAGCCGAAATACGAAGAGAAAACGCATGGGAATGTGGAAGAGGCCGATGAGGAGCAACCGGACGAAGACGTCTACGACGACGTCGGCTTACCGAGCCTCCCCGTTAATCAGGAGTGCCACGAGAGGGTGAACAGTTTGTACGCGGGCTCGAGCGCCTCGGACTCGATTCACCTACCGTGCAATCCTTACGATAAGGAGTCCGAGTGGGAGGATCTCGACGACGCCGCGCTCTATGGGATCGATAACGGGTGAGTCGTTTATCGTTTACGGATAAGCGAATAAAGATAAGCTTGACGAGTTGTCTACGGCTTTGTTTGATAACAACGTTATTTTTATTTCCACAGGGAAAAATTAACGGGCAACGAGATGCAATCGAGTTCACCGAGCAAGAAGAAACTCAACGGCCAGCGATGGTCGCGGAAAATTCGTCGTCAACGTTCACGCGCCTCTCGGAAAAGTTCCGGACGCTCGACGAGTCGATCCTCGCGCACTCGAGTCGGTGAGACGCTCACCGAGCGCGACAATAATCGTACCTATTCCGGTAAGTTAGTCTACCTACTTTCTATCTTTCTTCTTCTTGTCCGAAAGCGAGTGCGGAATTTTACGCAATCTAGTCGCATTACTATTGTGGGAGGAAAAACGTTGCGATTATTTCCACCTTTTTGTTGTTGTTGTTGTTGTTGTTTTTTTTCTGCCTCTCACCTTTCTCCTTCATTATTATTATTTGCGCTCCTAGCGTACACGTAAGCGTAACACACAGAGAAGAAGTTTATTCGCAGGTGTATAAAATTCAAGTCACGATACTGTATATATATATATATATAACACATCGTTCAATAAGTCCCGAGACTAACCCAGAGATGGTGCTAGTAGTGCCAAACTGGCCACGTTTCCATAGAGTGCGAACCTTTACATGAAACGTGTAAAAATTTCACGTCGATCGGATCACAGACAGAAGAGTTATCGAGGTTAGAGTAAAGTCACTTTGTAATTTGTTTGAAAAATGGAAAAAAGCGAGTTTCGCGTGTTGATAAAACATTGTTTTTTAATGGGTAAAAACACCGTAGAAGCCCAGCCTTGGCTTGAAAAACATTACCCGGACTCCTCTCCATCCAAACCAACGATTTGTCGTTGGTATGCTGAGTTTAAACGTGGTCGTACGGACACAAACGATGCGGAACGTTCGGGTAGGCCATTGGAAGCCGTTACACAGGAAAATGTGAGTGAAGTGTTAAAAATTGTAATGAAAAATCGCAAAGTGAAGGTCCGTGAGATTGCAGAAATGACACAGATATCATCTGGATCATCTGGGAGCGTATTTACAATCCTTCATGAAAAATTGAGCATGAAAAAGGTTTTTTCCAAGTGGGTGCCGCGATTGCTTTCAGTGGAACAAAAACAGCAACGAGTCGACGATTCAGAGAGCTGTTTATCGCTATTTACTCGCAATAAAAAGGATTTACTGCGTCGATACGTGACCATGGATGAAACATGGATACATCATTTCACTCCGGAGTCGAATCGGCAATCATCTGAGTGGCTCATGGCTGGCGAAAGCCGCCCAAAGTGTCCAAAAACGCAGCAGTCTGCTGGCAAAGTCATGGCGTCTGTTTTTTGGGATACACAAAATGTGAAGTGATTTTCATTGACTACCTGGAAAAAGGTAAATCGATCAACAGTGATTATTATATCGACTTGTTGGTACGTTTGAAGGAGGAGATCGCAGCAAAACGACCGCACATGAAGAAGAAAAAAATCCTTTTTCACCAAGACAATGCACCATGCCACAAGTCCATGAAAACAATGGCAAAATTAAACGAATTGGGCTTTGATTTGCTTCGCCACCCCCCGTATTCGCCAGATTTAGCCCCCAGCGACTACTGGCTCTTTGCTGATTTCAAAAAAATTCTCCGGGGAAAAAAATTTGGCTCGAATGCGGAGGTCATTGCCGAAACTGAAGCCTATTTTGAAGCAAAGGATAAATCCTTCTATAAACATGGTATAGAAATGTTGGAAAGGCGTTGGAAAGATTGTATCACTCTAAAAGGAGATTACATTGATGAATAAAAATGATTTTTGAAAAAAAATGTTGTTTTCGTTGTTAGTCTCGGGACTTATTGAACGATGTGTTACATATATAAAATCGAGTAATTAATGAGAGCAAAGAAAGCATTTTTAGTCGTATAGGGAGACAAAGCGCTTTATTTTCTCGACTGCGTTTTTCTTTTTCTCGTTATTTTTTTCTTCTTGCTTATTCGCGCATTGTTAACGTTCGCTTATAATGTTTTAATAACCGAAATCTACAAATGTCCCTCACACGGATACAAATATATGTGTATATATATTCATGCATCGCTCTTTGAATCATGTAAGCGATGAATACCCATGACTGTGATGATAACGTCATAAGTGTCGAGCACCTTTCCTTCTACACATCAAACAATTAGTTGATACGTATAATTTTTGTATGATGTTATTTACGATATTTAATTTTATTAAGTAGCCGTAAAATGTCGCTAGGGTATACTAAACTTGCTTAGTCCTTGAATTTCCGTTCTTGTGAGTGGTACACATAAATATATATATATATATATATATATATATATATGCAACATTAGAGATGAAGGCGTTGACCGGTCGTTCAAATATTGGATTTGAATATCAAGCGGAGGCGGCTTGTACTAGTATCTACACCGCGTCTTTCAATCGAACCTATTGTAAATTTTATTAAAACTTTATTTTCAAAATGTACTACTCGTTCATGCATTGTATAGAAACGACAAATCGAATTAATATTATTATATCGACAATTATAAAAGTTATTGTAATTCACGCCGAAAGCATTATATTTGTTTTTTTCTTTTATTTTTCGATTAATTAAACCGCCAATGTCCCCGAAGCTTTATGGGAATTCACACGATTCTCGGAAGCGCCAGTTCTGAAATAAAATAAACATAAATAAATAATTAATTAATTTTTTTTTGTCGACTACGTTAATAAATAAAAATATGAGCTCTCTCTCTCTCTCTCTCTCTCTCTCTCTCTTTCTCTCTTTCTTTCCGTCTGTCTTATATTTAGTCTGATAATATTTCAATTGAAATTCATAACGTACACATACACATACGAAGCGGCTTATTTTGAACGCGCGAACGTTACCGTTCGCTCTCTCGCTATACTGTCTGTCAAAAAAGTACCGGGAATTTTAAATTAAAACAACATATTTACGTTTAATAATCAAAATTTATTGGGTCGCCTTCAAAATAGGCTCCATTTACTCCGATACATCTATGCCAACGGCACTTCCAATCATCGAAACATTTTTTATAGGCGCTTTCCGGGATGGCCTTCAGCTCGCGCGCCGAATTTTGTTTTATGGCTTCAATCGACTGAATACGGGTGCCATGGAGCGACAATTTAAGTTTTGGGAAGAGGAAGGAGTCACGACGGGAGCCAAATCCGGCGAATACAGTGGTTGCTCAAGCGTGTTCGTTGAGTTTTTGGCGAGAAAGTCGGTCACAATCGTAGCTCGGTGAGACGGCGCGTTATCGTCGTGCAAAATCCACGAGTTGTTCGCCCATAAATTTGGCCGCTTCTTACGGATACGCTCACGCAAACGTTTCATAACGCCTAGGTAATACTCTGTTTACTCTGACCCTCTGGAACAACGAATTTGTAGTGCACCACGCCACGGATATCGAAGAAAACAATGAGCATCACCTTCACTGATTTGAGCGGCTTTGGCGTGGTTTTTTCGGTTTCGACTCGTTTTTTCCCACCTATTCCGATGCTTTCTGGCTTGTTTGCATATCGTACTCGTACACCCACATTTCGTCACCAGTTATGATGCATTCCATGAATGCGGGATCGGAATTGGCGCGATTCAGCATGTTCGAAGCGACCTGTTCGCGATAGCGTTTTTGAAGAAAATTAAGCTCTTTTCGAACGAGTCTTGCGTTTTCCACCTTTCTCATGCCCAAAATATCAATTAAAATCGTACGTGTGGACTCGTGGGATATCTAAAGTTCATGTGCTATCTCTCTCAAGCTGGTATGACGGTTTTCAAGCACCGTTTCCTTAATTTTATCGACGTTATCTGCGGTCGAAGCCGTCGATGGGCGTCCGGAACAAGGCAAGTCTTCGACGACTTCACGACCCTCCTTGAAGGCTTTGTACCACTCATACGCACGGGTTTTCGATAGTGCTTTATCACCAAAAGCCTTTTGCAACATTTTCAATGCATCGGCGCACGAAATTTCATTCGCAACACAAAATTTTAGACAAATTCTTTGTCCAACGTAATCACCCATTGTAAAAAATCGGCACGCACTATTGACATCGACTGACTTAACCAGCTACTGTAAACACACTCGTTGACAGATTCCGCTCAAACTTGGCATAGTCATTATGGACAGTTGTACCAATCTAGAAAAAAAATTTTACCTGCCTAAATTGCCCAGCCAGATTTAAATCGACAATTCCCGGTACTTTTTTGACAGAATGTATACATATGTTCGCATTGCTCGATGTTTTATACATAATTTATAGGCTTTGATATTTAACGATTCTCGATTTATTTATTATATTTAAACGATCTATGTCGTTTAAAATTTTCATAATAATGTGACGTATTTGGTAGTTCGTAATTTTCATAATATTGGGTTGGCAAGAAAGTAATTTCGGGTTTTTAAACGCTATCAACTGGTGCAAACCGAAATCACTTTCTTGCCAACCCAATAGTAATGTAACGTACATATTAGGTAGTACGTAATTTTCTCGCATTATTTTTATTATTATTATTTTTTTCACTCACTATGGTTATTGGAACTGTAAAATAAAAATGTGAGTTTGACAAAAAAAAGGAATTAATGCTGATATTTATCGTCGAAGAATTAAATAGATTAGGCGATAGTACCCGTTATTTTATTATTAAAAAAAAAAAAAAATGAAATTTATGTAACTTGTGATAAAATTAAATTTAACAACAACCTAATTAAAATTGGTACATGCGTTGATAAGATTACATAAAAAAGTGCTCGATTATTTCGTTAAAAGCAAAATAAAAAAATTTCTTGAGTCACATTGAAAAAAAAAAAAAAAAAAATGCATATATGATAACAATGAAAAATATGGCAACTGTAGCGATAATCAAGAATCGAGGAGATATCATCGCGCGTATAGAAAGTTAAGTCGTCCCTGTAAAAACGATATGTCAACAAATAAAGATCGCCGCATCATCTTTCATTGATTATTTTATAATTGCACTTTCGAGTCGCTCGCTTCTCGCATCGCCGCGAGTATAAAAAATAGATGAAAACAATGTTCTAATAAAGCCAACAACTCGACATTCATCGTATATGTACACTTTGACAAAAAAGTATCCGGAAATTTGAAATAAAACGCAAAAATATTAAACTTCTTCAATATTTATTGAATCTCCTTCAAAATATGCTCCATTTGAAGCGATACACATGTGCCAACGTTTTTTCCAATCATGGAAACATTTTTTATAGGCGCTTTCAGGGATGGCCTTCAGCTCCTTCTGCGAATTTTTTTTTGTGGCGTCTATGGAGTCAAATCTGGTTCCCCGGAGCGGTAATTTCAGTCTGGAGAAAAGAAAAAAGTCACACGGAGCTAGATCAGGCGAATAAGGTGGCTGGTCGATGGTATTTAGTCGATCGAGTGTTTGGTCTTAAAATCGTTAATAATCATGGCTGGATGAGATGGTGCGTTATCGTCATGCAAAATCCACGAATTGTTTTGCCACAAATCCGGCCGTTTACGGCGAATATTTTCACGCAAACGTCTCAAAACAGTTAAATAGAAGTCCTTATTGACCGTTTGACCTTGCGGAACGAATTCATGGTGAACCACACCACGAATATCGAAGAAAACAATAAGCATCGTCTTGATATTCGAACGACTTTTGCGAGGTTTTTTCGGTTTCGGCTCATTCCCCCCCCCCCCCCCCCCCCCCATTCCGATGATTGTTGGCTCGTTTGTGTGTCGTATTCATAGACCCATGTCTCGTCACCAGTTATGATTCATCCCATGAACGTGGGATCAGAATTCGCACGATCCAGCATGTCTGCAGCTACCTGCATCCGGTACTGTTTTTGAAGAAAATTCAGCTCTAACGGAACGAGCCGAGCGGCGACGCGCTGCATGCCTAATTGGTTCACCAAAATCAAACGAGCGGTTTCACGAGAGATGTTGCGATCACGAGCTATCTCTCTAACACTGGCATAATGATTTTCGAGCACAATTACCTTGATTTTTTCGACGTTATCGTTGGTTGAAGAGGTCGACGGTCGTCCTAAACGAGGCAAATCTTCGACGATCTCCTGACCGTTTTTAAAGGCTTTGTACCATTCGTACACTTGGGTTTTCGATAAAACAGAGTCTCCATAAGCCTTTTCCAGCATTTGCAACGAGTCAGCACACGAAATTTCGTTCAAAACACAAAATTTGAGACAAACTCTTTGTTCAATATTTTTTTCCATTGTAACATTCGCAGACAGAATTTTTTTGAAATCAGCAAAGAGCCAGTAGTCGCTGGGGGCTAAATCTGGCGAATACGGGGGGTGGCGAAGCAAATCAAAGCCCAATTCGTTTAATTTTGCCATTGTTTTCATGGACTTGTGGCATGGTGCATTGTCTTGGTGAAAAAGGATTTTTTTCTTCTTCATGTGCGGTCGTTTTGCTGCGATCTCCTCCTTCAAACGTACCAACAAGTCGATATAATAATCACTGTTGATCGATTTACCTTTTTCCAGGTAGTCAATGAAAATCTCTTCACATTTTGTGTATCCCAAAAAAAAGACGCCATGACTTTGCCAGCAGACTGCTGCGTTTTTGGACGCTTTGGGCGGCTTTCGCCAGCCATGCGCCACTCAGATGATTGCCGACTCGACTCCGGAGTGAAATGATGTATCCATGTTTCATCCATGGTCACGTATCGACGCAGGAAATCCTTTTTATTGCGAGTAAATAGCGATAAACAGCTCTCTGAATCGTCGACTCGTTGCTGTTTTTGTTCCACTGAAAGCAATCGCGGCACCCACTTGGAAAAAACCTTTTTCATGCTCAATTTTTCATGAAGGATTGTAAATACGCTCCCAGATGATCCAGATGATATCTGTGTCATTTCTGCAATCTCACGGACCTTCACTTTGCGATTTTTCATTACAATTTTTAACACTTCACTCACATTTTCCTGTGTAACGGCTTCCAATGGCCTACCCGAACGTTCCGCATCGTTTGTGTCCGTACGACCACGTTTAAACTCAGCATACCAACGACAAATCGTTGGTTTGGATGGAGAGGAGTCCGGGTAATGTTTTTCAAGCCAAGGCTGGGCTTCTACGGTGTTTTTACCCATTAAAAAACAATGTTTTATCAACACGCGAAACTCGCTTTTTTCCATTTTTCAAACAAATTACAAAGTGACTTTACTCTAACCTCGATAACTCTGCTGTCTGTGATCTGATCGACGTGAAATTTTTACACGTTTCATGTAAAGGTTCGCACTCTATGGAAACGTGGCCAGTTTGGTACTACTAGCACCATCTCTGGGTTAGTCTCGGGACTTATTGAACGATGTGTTATCTACTCGTGGCAATGAAACAGCGCGCATTACTCGCGGAGACGCTTAATTCGTATAAAGAAGCGCGCTTCTCTGGAACTTTTGCCGACGACGGTATTGCGGTTTGTCCTTGTCGCATGCATGTATCTTGTCGTTGTGTGTGTGTTTGCGCGCGCGCGCGCGTGTGCGTAAATATTTTTAAGGCCGAAATTTCACCAAGTTAGACTCAACTAGAACACAATTAACTTTTACATACGTAAACTTTTAATCAAAATACATGTCTCGTATACATATTTCCTAATGCGACATTTTCTCGAACGCGATATTTTTTTATTTCAATATACGTAAGCATTTTTGCGAATCGTCGCAAAGATTTAAAATCTATCAATTTACGAGCTTACGCTATACATGTATATCAGCGTTTGTTGATTTGCCGCAATGAGACGCACAAGAAGTCAGACACTATTTTTGGAAATTTGCGCGCGTTATAAAGTATTTATTTTGGTTGATAAATTAATTAGAAGATTTTTAAGGGAATATCTACTTATCGGTTTGTAATATGTGTTTTGTCCGACTGGAGCCGGCCATTTATCTACTCTTTTATTTGTTATTATTTAAGAAGGTTACGCATTCTTTTTTAAATCTTCTTCTTTAAGCTTTTACATTACATTCCTTTTACATTACTTTTAATGTTATATTTAAAGAAGTAGTAGAAAATTTACCGCTCATTTGATAAATTAAAATTATTCATTAAAAAAAATATTACAATCGATAAAAAAAAATAGAGTATTCATTGATACAAAACTTTCAAAGAACTTTTTTCACGAATTACATCACGATCCAATTTTTTTGTTTTCATGATGTAAGATTTTTCCTTGTACAAAAGTAAATCAATGATAAACAGTTCCTAGACTCGCTAACGTATAAAATGAAAAGTGACCATCAAAGATACACACACACACACACACACACACACACACACACACACACACACGCGCGCACGCACGCACGCACGCACGCACGCACGCACGCACGCACGCACGCACGCACGCACACACACACACACACACACACACGCACACGCACACACACACACACACACACACACACACACACACACACAGTGTGTCCCATGGAAAACGGAACTTTTTCAAAACATCGATTTATATTGGCGCCACCTATTGGTGGATGTTAGCAATGGAAAGGTCCATTCTTAACTGACATCCTGTCAAAATTGTATGACATTTGGTTCAATGGAAATCAAAATATCGCGCTCAAAGTGACAGTGTGTTTGTGGCATCGGTCGAAAAATGAACTTCGAACAAAGAGCAAATATTAAGTTCTGTTTTAAACTCGGTAAATCCTTTACTGAAACGCATAATTTGCTGAAACAAGTTTATGACCATAATTGTCTATCCCGTACCAGAGTGTATGAGTGGTATAAGCGGTTCCAGGAAGGTCGTGAAGACATTCAGGACGACGAACATCCAGGTCCTTCGAATACCGTGGTTACTCAAAGTAACATTGAAAAAGTGCGTGAATTTATAAAAAATGAGCCAAAATCTTCATTGCGATACATGGAAATGGAATTGAATATGTCCAAAAATTCAATTCATCGCATTTTGACCGATCATTTGAATCTACGGAAGGTGTGTGCACGCTTTGTTCCACACAAATTGACCGACTACGAAAAATTACTCCGAATTCAATATTGTAAGGATTTGATTAAAGAGTCAAAATTCAGGACCCAAACTTGAAATATTCAATTGTGACTGGTGACGAGACATGGTGTTTTCAATATGATCCCGAAACCAAGCGTCAAAGTGCTGAATGGAAGCACCCAACCGAGCCCAATCCGAAAAAAAGTCGTCTTGAAAAGTCAAAAGTGAAGACAATGTTGATTTGTTTCTACGATTCGGACGGAGGGTATTATTCATCGTGAATTCGTTGCACCTGGTCAAACGATTACTGCTGTGTTTTATCTTGGTGTTATGAAGCGTTTGCTCAGCCGTATTCGTCGTGTGCGGCCACAATACCGTGAAAAAGGGAGCTGGCGTTTGTTGCATGATAATGTCCCGTCTCATCGATCGAACTTGATCACGGATTTTTTGATCAAAAATTCCATTTTAACCATCAACCATTCACCGTACTCGCCGGATTTGGCTCTGTGCGACTTCTACTTGTTCTCCAAATTGCACTTGCCTATGAAAGGAAAACGTTATGCCGACGTAGAGGCCATCCAAAGAGCGACGACCGACATACTAAAGTCGATGGATAAAAATGATCTCAAAAACTCATTCGATATGTTAATTGATCGTGCAAAACGTTGTATTGATGCGGAAGCAGACTATTTTGAATAAAATAAATGAGATTTGCCGGAATATCGAGTTTTTGTCTTTATTTTGAAAAAGTTCCGTTTTCCATGGGACACACTGTATATATATATAATATCTTAACTCCCTTAAGATCTCACGTATAATATATAAAGATAATGTGATAAGCGCAAAAACCATAAATTTGAAAAAAAAAGTACGAGAAACAATGTAAAGTATAGAAGCAAATCTGTTTTAAAAAAGCGTAGTACATGCATACGCGCACACAATGTTTTACCGCGCTTTGCTTGTTCGAGCGACTCTGTACGCATTGTATACTATATAATTGTCTATGAAAATTTTATCCATTGTAATTTATCGGCGGTAAAGAATATGTTATTTTTAACTTTTTTTACAGGTGTTTTATAGGTAAACGTACATTCTTATATAGCTTATTTCGCGCGACGACTTGTTTTTTCTCCTCGTTTCTTTTTTTAATTTATGCCTTTTAGCGATAACTCTCTTTATCTCGATAACAGCGATGACACGGTGTGGAAGGTTACATTTTTAGATCGGATGCCCTTGTAATTTCCGTTTTTTTTTCTTTTTTTAGTATAGTTAAAGTTTAACGATATTATGTGCTAAGAATGTATTTTATAAAATTTGATAATTACGATTTTTTTTTTTTTTTTTTTTTTTTTTTGTCGAAACCAGTAAGAGGTTCGACAAAGTCATCGATTTTTTAATCAATAAATACGTGCAAGTTATATCCCATTAAAACTTTTTTTCATTTTATCGTCGACAATAATAATTTTTGCAATATATTAATAAAAGTACACCCACATTCGAGAGCAGCGTTCGTCTCGCGCTTCTTCTTGCCGATCTCTTTCGGACCTCCAAAATTCAAGGATTCCTCGGCTAACCTAAAAGAGCAAGATCTCAATAAAAACACGTTTGCGTACATACACACGCACACGCACACGTAGATAAATTCAAAGCATAAAAGAATCTCTCTCTCTCTCTCTCTCTCTCCCGTAAAGTAAACTCCTTAGTCGAAGCAGACAAGCTCGAGAGCGGTGCTACGACGCGCTTTCACCTCCTCCTTCTCCTCCTCTTCCTCGTCGTCGTGGTATTCAGTCACGGCTGAGACGCGGCGGCGCGCGCAACTCGCCGTACCTTTTGCGCGATTTTTTATTTCTTCCTTTCAATCTTTACCTCTGTTTTGTTCTTTCATTTGAAGTTTTAATTGTTAAAAGAAAGGAAAAGGAGAGAGAGAGGGAGAGAGAGAAAGAGAGAGAGAGAGAGAGAGAGAGAGAGAAAGAGAAACAGAAATTCGTAAAGTATCAAGAACGTTAAAAAGAAGAAAAAGATCGGCATGTCGTTGCAAAGATGAGGCAAAGTTTAAAGACGCCCTCGCAGCGACCCAATACTCAAGGTTTGATCTCGGTGATGTCCTATCAGCGCATATTACATATGCGCGGGAGAATGCGCGTGTGCGTGTGGTCAACAAAACGATCTCGACACACACACACACACACACACACACACGCGCGCGCGCACACACACACACACACACACACACACTTACACAGAGAGAGAGAGAGAGAGAGAGAGAGAGAGAGAGAGAGAGAGAGAGAGAGAGAGAGAGAGAGAGAGAGAGAAAGGAGAGAGAAAGGAGAGAGAGAAATATATAAGGCATCCGAATGTATTGCCGATCCTTTACACACACAAACACACACTCTCTCTCTCTCTCTCACTCTCACCTGTACGCTATCTTACCGACAAAACTTGTATCACGGGTTGTTACACTGAGGGATTTATTTTAGCTGCACCCAGCTGTTGTTATAGTTTGTGCTCTCTCACGTCCATGTGTGTATGTGTTTGTGCGCGCGTGTCCTGGGTGTGTTCGAGCGTGCACAAGTTGTTTCTTTGTGGCGCGGGAGATGCAGTTTGTGAACTCGTAGGTTAGAGTGTCGTGTATTCTTTCGACGATAATCCGCTTTTGTTACATAGTATATATGAAGCGGTTAGATAATGCTTCGAATGCATTTATAAACGAGAAATTGAGTTTTCTGCTATTCGTTATACATATTTGTATCTATG
This sequence comes from Chalcis sispes, assembly GCA_949987625.1. Lineage (NCBI taxonomy): Eukaryota > Metazoa > Arthropoda > Insecta > Hymenoptera > Chalcididae > Chalcis > Chalcis sispes. The sequence continues at coordinate 84,947,924 of OX465094.1, forward strand.
TGTATATGCATAAATGTTTCTCTTTGACGGGATGCACATTCGACGTATAAAAAATTTACTTTGATAACTTGTTCTTTGAAAATTACGATTTTTCTATCGCGTTATTCTTAGTTACAGTTGCGCGTTAAATTTCATTTTAAATTGTATGTGTATATATATATATATATATATATATATGTTTTGGTCGCGGCTTATACGCTCGTGTACATGAAGTCTGAATGAACAAAAAGGAAAAAAGGCACAAGAAGTTGAATAAAAAGTTAACTTTATATACCTTTTTTTTCAGGTTCGGTAAACTCTTAAATTTTCAATTTTAAAAGTCACTCGAATTCATTTTTACTCGGAGAACGGTTCAAGCTTTTATAACAAGATTAAGATAAAAATTGCTTTTATTACAATTACGCATAATTTAACCTTTACATATTAATTAATTAACGTCGATTATTAAAACGTAGATAATATAGAAAAAACGAAAAAGAATGATAAGGTAAAAAACACATTCGTATACTGCACCTAATTCGAGGAAATAACTGATTTAAAGAATTCATTAGAACTTTCAATAATCATACGCGGGATCAGGTACATTTATCTCATCGATTAACACCGGTTAACATGCGACCACATATATTCGCGCAGCCGTCAATTTTAAAAACTCAGCCTTTTATTGTAACTCAGCGTAACGTCGTTAAGCAATCAATCGGATAATCCTTACCGCTTGTTGTTCCTCATTTTTCAACCGTGCGACGTTTCTAGCACATGTTTCGCGCTCGTTACTCAACCGGTAAATAAAAGTAAAGAGAGATGAAAATTCCGTTGCATCTAATAAAACCACCGATATGAAAATAAAAAAAAAAAAGAAAAAATGTGTTCGGAGTAGAGGAATGAAATAAAACAAAATAAAAAATAACGCCAACGCTTATAATAGTCAGCCAAATAAAACTTGTTTGTTCAAAATACACGCTCTCCTCTCTCTCTCTCTCTCTCTCTCTCTCGCTATTGATCTTTCTCAATCGAATCCAATGGTGTATACATACACTATATTCACAAATACAAGCGCGCTTTGGTCCTTCCAATTTGGTTAAGATCCCGGTGTTCTTGCGCTGCGTGTGACCTTGATGACAACAATACGCGAGTGGACGCGAGCGCGCGCTTATAAGTGTATAAAAAATAGTTTCGTTTTTTACCCAGTGGCCGTGAGTCTGGGCACCGGTACGATATTGTTACTGGGTTCGACGAGCCATCAACGACAGGAGGAGAACGATAAAGCCGGCAATTGGAAAGGAGAGCAAGACGGGAAAGGACTCGTTCAGCTGCGCTTCATACTCGTCGACGATGGGGACGACGTGCAGGAGACGTCTTTATACGTTGCCGAAGGTTCATACGATTACGCCGCTTTATAATTATTCCCATCGTTATTTATCTTTTATCCATCTCTCCTCTTATTCTTGCTATTATAAAGAAGCGTAAATAAGTAACTCTCGGTGAATACGCATTTACAATACGATATTGAGGTAAGTAGCTATTCTTCTTTAGAGAAAAGCGCAATTAGAGCTCGTCTTACGAAATGGCATTCGAATGTGGAAAGAATATAATGGCCGAACGATGTTTCGTGGATTTCCATTTAATCATCGGGCACCATTTTGTTTACCAAGAAAAGCAACAATGTAGTCGTCGATACGAGAATAACATTTTGTAGGGATGCATTGAGTAACTTTGACAAACTCCACGCGGTTTTTTTAAATTCCAAACGCGTGTTATTCAGTGTGCTTCGATTAAAATGCACGGCTCAAACGTAAACGAATGAGCGTGAAAAATTTTTAAGTTAATAATGTGTATAATAACCGTAAAAAAATGTTGGATATTAGGTTGTTAATAGTCCTTATTATTGTTAATATAAAATAATTAATATTATTTTACATTTTTATTAATATTAAAAATAATAATTATTTCATAATAGTACATGCTTGAATAAATCCTTGATAATGAAAGTTTTTTATTTTTAAAGATCGTTTAAATTTACGTCAGTAATTTGCGTCTGCTTAATGTTTCTTTTAGGATAATAAAATTAGAGAAAAAAAAGAAAAAAATTAAAAATTTTACTATGTATATATATATATATATATATATATATATATATATATATATATATATATATATATATATATAGTAAATAGAAGCTTAAAGGATAACGTAATGCTATTTTCGTTGCGATAATCTCTGTTTTTATACGAAATATTTTTGCCTTTACCTAAATACTCGATTCTCTTCGCTGCGATTTGCATTCAGTAGAAAGTTTAATCGTGACATTTCAAATCAACAATTAAAAAAAAGGTTTGAAAAAGTGAAAGAAAAATTAAGAAAAGAAGTGATAACGTAAACGCATGAATTTTCATTTTTGAAAAAAAGGAATTTGTGTACATATGTATATATATATATATATATACCAGAAAAAAGAAAGTCTGGTATTTTGTAATTTCGTGTTTACTTTCCCCTCATCTCTTTTTCGTTGACATGCTGAACGCATTATTGGAAAAAATATCACTGTATGCGTATATACTTTCATTTCGAATCGAAAGCCATACACATACGCACATGTATATGTATATATATGAACACGTATATATTTAGTGTCAATTGAAATCGTCGAACAACGTGCGGACAGCCTTGAAAATCTTGTCTAACTTGAAATCATTTTATTCTTTAATTTTTTTTTTTATAGCTGCGTTAGCGTTATATATATATATATATATATAACTCGAGTGATGCGTAAAAAGTTTTCCTTTCGCAATTTTAATACTTTCATGCAAGAAAATGTATATACTTATGAAAAATTTTAGTTTTAAAATTATTTTTATTAATGTAGTTTACGTTTATAAGAATAATCAGTAGTAATAGGTTTGGATATGGCCAGACTATTACATAGTTATACCAACGAATATAGACGCTCATATTCGTTGGTTATACTTTATTGATTTCATATTACTTGGTTTCAATATCAAGTGAATATGCGAAACTTTATTAAACGAGTCAAAAAATTTTCTTCTCTTTTACATTGGAATTTACTAAAAAATTTATTTGCCTCGTACTTTTTTCGATTAAAGAAATTAACGGATGTTTATTATTGATAATGTTGCATATTCTCACTTCGTGATATAGTTTCCGTTATCACACCAAGACACTTCATGTTAAAAAGCAAAGACAAAATAAAAAGAAAAAATGAAACGTTAGTTAGGTCGATAAATAATGTTTTAAAAAAAAATCGACAATTTCCTCGTATAAACGCATATATACACGCGTATAGGTAAAAACGTTAGAGAGAAAGCAATCGGAAGCAATGTACATACTTATATGTATATAGGTATGGGCGAGCGTTAAAATAACGCTTCGTTATCTCGACGTTGGAGGAAGCGCGCGATGTCGAAAGAAAGACAGTATATCGGATTATCGTCGACTTGGCGCTCTTTGACCAAGTAACCAGATAGAAAGAGGGAGGGAAGGGGAAAGAGAGAGAGAAAGAGACATATAAGTTACTTTTCTAGTGTATAACGTGAAATCCTGCGATTGCGTTCGCGGCTTGGCCCAGTGTCTGGACATTTGGCAGTTATCGTCCGCACAATGTCTCTCTTTCTTTGCACATTTTGGCGTACGTTCTGTGCGATTTGGCATATCGCGGGGTTTTACTTTTTACGCTGCATGTTTTGACAATTTTACATTCAGGTCGTTCTTTCGTTCAAAAAGTATAATAATAATAATTTACTCTATTTTTTTAGCTCGATATTTTTTTTAATAAAGCGTTCTTTTTTAAGATTATTTATGAGGTATTCTAGGAATAAAATGTTATCTCGAGAGAATGAACTAGTTATTAACTGGACAGATAAAACTATTGTTTGAAATAATTGATAAATTCTCACCAAAACATTCCGACTAGATAAATCTTGCGAGCAAAAAATATAAAATTTCAATTTTTTTATCGTATTTTTATTCTGCCTATCCAAACTTTATTAAATCATGACACACACACACGCACGCACGCACGCACGCACGCAATTTTTTTTTTTAAGGAAAAAAAAGTTTGAAAAACAACATTTTACAAATAATCAATAATAATTAAAAATATCTCGATATAAAAAAATGTTCTAAACCGAAAAAAACGTATTCTTCTACTTAATAAAAAAAAAAAAAAAAAAAAAAAAAAAAAAAAAAAATATATATATATATATATATATATATATATATATATATAGTAAATTCGTTAAAAAAATCAAATACGTCATCCTGCAAACAGTTCCCGCAAAAATTTTTCATATATTAACTTTTATAATAGTTTTCTCCAATATAGTCATAGTAATCACGTAATCACGTAATCACGTACTAAAAATTGACAGATTCTTCGGACGACAGCAACTACGAGACACTCGAGATATATGAACCGGACGATTTCAGCAGCGATTCGGAACCCGAGACCGCCAGCCCGAGTAACGGTTCACCGAAGTTGCCACCTCTACCGGAACCTCCGAATCGTCCGGTACCGCCGCCACCGCGAGAAGCGAGCTTGGGTTATTCCCTCGGTCGCCGGATGAAAATATTTCGTCGCACCTGGAGCATAACCAAGGGTAGCTTGGGCCGCATGCGACGACGCGCCTCCGCCGGTCCCGAGTGCGAGCAGCGCCACGAGAGCTCGAGCGGCTCCGCCGACGCGAAGAAGTATTTCAACTTTAAGAAGCATTTTCGGAAGAGCCAAGCTACAGCTTTGTCCACCTTTTATCTAGACAAGTCATCGGCCGAGAAGGAGAACGAAAAGAAGGAGGAACCGATTTACTCGAACAGCAATTGGTACAGGGAAGTGGGATTGTACGCGAACGAGGAGACTGTCGCCGGGAAGCTCGAGGCTGCCGTTGGTAAGTATACACTTATGATTTGCTTTCGATACATAGTTAAATATCCGCAAAGGCATTTAATTAATCTTGAATTATAATATAAAATACCGAGTGAAAGAAAAGTTTTGATGAATAAATCGTCGCACGCTTATTTTCTCCATCGTTCGCCACTCGTACGCACATAACTTTACCCCGAGGGTGGGATAATTGAAGTGCGCGCGCGACAAAGTTTACTTTTCTCACGACGGGTGAAAAATTTATCGCTCGGTTAATCGAGCGATGGGAACGTTAATCGGAGAATGGAATACATGAATGGCGCACATGTGTTAATGAATATGTGTGGATATGATCTTTATAATATTATAAGTACTTTCATTTTTACTTTATTAACTTTTTTTTTTTTTTTTTTTAGATCATTACAGCGTTCTCGCGGAAGAGCCGCTTTATCAATTCTACGCCGCAGCTGCTACCAGAGTCGCTTTTGAATCCGATTCCGATGGTTACGAGGAGGTAATTTTTTTTGCTTTTTCTTTTATTTTATTACTTTATATTTCTGGCTTAATTATTTTGGATCGTTGATTTTCTTTTCATTGAAATATATACTATTTCATTCAAATTTTTTTTTTTTTTTTTTTTTTTTTTTTTTTTTTTTTTTTTTTTTTTTTTTTTTTTTTTTTAACGTTGTTATAATCTTTTATAAATAAAGGTAAACTTCAATACGATCGATTTTTAAGCAATAAGCTAAAATTGAATTAACCAATGAATTTCATTATTTTTTTTATTCTTTTACCAAACTATAAATTAAGCGACATCGAGTTGCGATTTGAATTACACATACAACCGATAATAAAAACATTTCTCAATATAACGCCATGAGCCGCTTGTTTATTTAAAAAAGAAAGTTTTCCGCCAATGGTTGCATCACATGGTACACACACGCACACGCGCGCGCGCACGCACGTACGCACGTACGCACGCACACAAAGTTGACTTTATCCACGTTTTAAAAAATGCACAAATCAGCAATACTTTTTAAAAGTAATTTATCATACAGGTTGAGGAACTTGCACCATCGACGGCGACGACGGAGTTTGCGAAGCCCGGACACCGAACTCTCTGGTGTCAAACGCCGCAGGTCATAAACAGCGGATTATTGCGTAAGTTTACATGCCTTTCTTAACGGTGCCATTGTCGTCGCGGGGAGAGAAAAAAAAAAATTGCTTCGTAAGCGATAGAAAGCAAAATAAATATAAGAAGAAGAAAGCATTCGATTTCGTTATTCTCTCAAGGTTTTATATATATTTATATCTGCGCTCGCACGTTTTTTTATTTTAGAGTGTTAAAATCATTAGTTTTGTTAGTTTTCATTCTTTTATTTGTGCGTGCACCTGTGTGGCTTAGCTCTTAATGAATTTTATCCGAAAAAGAAAAGAATGCTTTTTTTCAGAGGAATTCTTTTTTTTTTTTTTTTTAATTTTTATTAAACTAAAAAAATTATCACATTATATATTGGATGTACAACTTTGCTTCCGCCGTTTTTTTCCAAAATTCGAGGCTTTATTGTAAAAAACTGGTTATACATTTATGATTCAAAGTATTGTCCATCGCTGGCCACTACTTTCTCCCATCTTTCGGGCAGCATACGAATCCCGCGTTGAAAAAACTGGTCATCTTTTGAATCGATCCACGAATCGATCTAATTTTTTACTTCTTCATAAGACTGGAAGTGCTGGTCAGCCAGGTCGTGTGCCATTGATCGAAACAAGTGATAGTCCGAGGGAGCAACGTCTGGAGAATACGGCGGGTGGGGTAGGACTTCCCATTACAAAGTTTCCAAATATGTCTTGACCACTTTGGCAACGTGGGATCGAGCATTGTCATGCTGTAAAATCACTTTATCATGTCTCTCGTTGTATTGCGGCCGTTTGTCTTTCAATGCTCGGCTCAAACGCATTAATTGCGTTCGATAACGATCGCCTGTGATTGTTTCAGTCGGTTTTAACAACTCATAATACACTACGCCGAGCTGGTCCCACCAAATACTGAGCATGACCTTGGAACCGTGAATATTCGGTTTGGCCGTCGACGTGGAAGCATGGCCGGGATATCCCCATGATTTTCTGCGCTTGGGATTATCGTAGTAAACCCATTTTTCGTTCCCAGTCACAATGCGATGCAGAAATCCCTTCCGTCTTTGCCTTGCAAGCAGCTGTTCACAAACACACAAACGCCGTTCAACATCTCTCGGCTTCAACTCGTACGGCACCCAATTTCCTTGTTTCTGAATCATTCCCATGACTCTCAGGCGTTTTGAAATGGCTTGTTGCGTCACTCCCAATGATCCTGCCAATTCTTGTTGCGTTTGACACGAGTCTTGATCAAGTAATGCCTCCAATTCTGCATCTTCGAAAACCTTCTTTCTTCCACCGCCATGCTGGTCTTCGACGTTAAAATCGCCGTTCTTGAAGCGTTGAAACCACTCTCGGCACGTTCTTTCACTAATAGCGGCCTCACCATAAGTATTTGAGAGCATTCGATGAGCCTCAGTCGCAGATTTCTTTATATTAAAGCAGAAAATTAAAACCTCCCGCAAATGACGAGAATTTGGCTCGTAAGCTGACATGTTTAATCGAGAATAACTTTATGATGCAGACACAAATCGACTAATATTTCGATGGCGTTATATTTACAAATACCTAAGCTTATTGTATGACATCTATGATTTATTTATTTCAACTACCACTTACCGCTACAGCCATCTATTGCAAAACGGCGGAAGCAAAGTTGTACACCCAATACTTTATACGATTTAATCATCCCGATGGTTTATATTTTTCCAATAAAATTTACAGAAAGTCTAACGACGGAGGAGCGTAAAATTCAAGAAGCGAAATTCGAAATTTTAACATCCGAGGCATCGTATTTAAATTCGTTGCGTGTGTTGGAAAACGAATTCGCGAGCAATTATAAGCTCGTGTACGAGATTTTGACACCCGCCGAACGCGACAAATTGTTCGGGGCGGTGCCCGAGGTCCTCGTCGCCTCGGAAAGATTTTTAGCGGAACTCGAGACGAATTGGCAGGAGGATCCGATGTTGGGTAAGCTGCCGGAATTGCTTCTCAAACACGGGGAAAGGAGTTGTAATGTTTATGTAAATTATTGCTCGAATCAAGTCAGCATCGACAATACTCTCAAGGAATTCAGGTGAGTCGATCTCGATTGTGGGAGAAAGTATGCAGTGATTTTTTTTTTTTTTTTTTCTATTTATTTATTAGATGTAGAAAGTAAAAGATCGAAATTTAATCGAGTTAGCGACGATGAGTCATACCGATGTCCTATACCGGTTTAATAACAGGTGATTCTTAAAAACTCGAAAAGGTAAATTGAAAAATCATTAAAATGTGAACAAAAAAAAAGTATCTTTAAAAATTGATCCGATTATTTACAATTCGAATTTAATAAAATTTAGTTTTCAACAGAATATAAGGAAATATAAAGAACTTTTTCTTCTATATTAAAGATCGAAAAAAGGCTACAAATTCCTAGAGACAGTATCGCGAATCGAAATGCATCCGGCATGTCAAAGTCTCTCCCTCCATTCGTTTCTCATGCTGCCCATGCAACGAATAACCAGGTAAGAGATAAATAAAAACGGAAAGAGGAAGGAAGTTATTTCTCGCGTTTCTTTTCGCTCGAGGTAGCAGCGCTCGTTCGCGTAAAAACATGTGCGCGCGCGGGCGCGCACACAAACACACATACACACACGCACACACATACACACATACATTCCACATAATTATTATTCGAACGCAGGCTGCCGTTACTTGCGGACGCGGTGCTCTCGAAGCTCTCGGTCGAGCATAACGAGAGACACAGCTGGGAGAGAGCACTCGCGACGCTCAGTCAAATCGTCGCTAAATGTAACGAGGGGGCGAGACACGCCGAACGAAGGAACGAAGTGGAAGCTCTCGTTAGGTACAAGTCGACTCTCGTTTTCTTCGTATTTTTCCTTCGTCGAAAGCCTTGTGATTATACTCTGACGATTTCTTTATTTTTAGGAAATTGGAGTACTCGGGTAAAGTACCGCCGATTGATTTGCAAGAAAGGGAATTGATTCGCAGCGGTACGGTGATTCAATTGTCGACGAAATCCGACACCGAGTACAAGCTCACCTTTGGTAAAAAATTTCACAAGACTCCGCTTATGCTGATGCTGCTAACGGATTATCTTCTAGTCACAAAATTAAAATCCAAGTAAGTAAGAGTAATTTCAAGTTCAAACTTCATCATCATTTTTTTTCTATTATTTGCAAAGTAAATCGATACTTTATTAAGAAAAAAAAAAAAAAAAAAAAAAAAAAAAAAAAAAAAAAAAAAACAAACAAACAAACAAACAAACAAACAAACAAACAAACAAATACACAGCTCAAACGACGAAACGTTCAGCGTCATCGATACGTGCAAACGTAGCTTGGTGGCCTTGGAATCGGCACCGGAGGATTCCCCCTTCTCCGGTAGACACGCGATGATTTTAACGTTATTGGAAAACCATGCAGGAAGACAAGTCGAGTACGTGTTGACCTGCGAGAACGACACGGAAAAAGAGCGTTGGCTCGACGCTGTTTCACCGCCTAAACCCACCTGCGTGGGCGAGACGCTTTACGAGTCCTGGGACTGTCCACAGGTTATGGCTCTATACTCGTACGCGCCACAACAACCTGACGAGCTGCCATTACAGCCAGGTTCGTTAATTTTTTACGATAAAGTTTATATATTATTAATATTTAATAATCGATATCGATGTAAATTTCAGGCGACGTGATAAACGTACTTCGAAAGATGAACGACGGCTGGCTTTTTGGTGAAAAATTGCTGGACGGCGAGCAAGGCTGGTTTCCTGGAAACTTCACCAAAGAAGTTGCTTCCGAACACGTTAGGGCGAGAAATCTTCGACAGAGACATAGATTTATGTCACTTAGCGGTAGCGTCTTGCAACGAAAAGCTAAACAGTCGCTTTCCTTACTTTGACTTTTCACGTGTAAATATATTAACCCTCAAGAGGAGCACTGGGTTACGCTAACCCAGGGTAACATCTTTTTTCGTCAATTTTCATTGCATTTTTTTTTTATTTTTCATTAATATTATAAAAACTTAAATTTTTATTTATTTGTTCATGAAATATTCTTATTCTACATCGTCCGACGAATCGATTAAAAAAAAAAATTTTAAATTGATCAATTTTATAATAAGATATAAGTGGTCAAAGCTAGCCGGGTAATCCTTACCCATGCGCTCCAGTTATGTTAAGCTGCGATAGTGCTCCACTTGAGGGTTAAGTATTGCAACTACCTTTTTTTTTCTGACCGATGGCACAGACTTTTGATGTTGCTGTACATAATTACTTAAAGAATGTGCGAATTCTAAAACTTTTTTCTTTTTTATATTATCATATGTTTATAATATGTGATATTGATTTTATATAAATATTGTGTAAATAATTAATTTATATATAATATTAATTAATGAAAATTAGCTGCGTAAGTTTTTTGTAACAAAAGTACATGTAAATTTATTTGTTGTATATAAATACATTTACGTTGTGTAAACTGTTTAATATATATATATATATATTTCTTTTTCTTTTTATAAATATAGTTGGTTTTATTCATTTGTAAACAATAAATCTTACATTTAACTTTATAAAAATCTAGACTGTCATATAAGCTTGTCGTTTGAGGTTAAAAAGAAAATGGAACATGCCCATTTTAATAAAAAATTCTATACAATTCATACAAAATTTTTAGTAAATGCATATTATGGAGTGACTTTGTATATAAATATTAAAATTATAATATAAATATTCAGAAAAATTTCTTTAACGAGTACTACAAAAAAGCATAATTGCACCAAAGTCTTTTTTGCGAGTTTTGAAAATATTTTAAAATCCTTAGGCAAAATCAGTTGATTATCACATGAGTCGATAAAAATCTAATTAAAATTATAAAAACGCGATATTTAAATACGTACTCTAGAGTATCCACCAGTTTTTACTTCAAACAATCTCCGAAGAAAATAAACCTGCAAAATTGTAGTCGCTATAATGACTACTACTTGCAATATAGACCAGTTTTGAACATATGAATTATTGTCGAGAAGTAAGTTATAATCTCTTTCTTCTCGACTTCTACTGAGATGTTGAATTTGTAGAACTTCATTAATATGTTTTTCTACATTAACAAGAGAATTCTGAAAGAAATATTTTTATTATTATTTCCTTGATGCCTGCAATAAATTATTAAAACAATAAAGCAACTTACTGTAACATTTTCCACTGAAAGATTCATATCTTCTAATTCTTTAGCAAACATCTCCCATTGATCGTACCTAAGAATTATTTGATTTAAAAGTTAAAATTTATATATATATGTAATTTTTAATAGTATAATAAAATTATGTTTACCTAATAACAGTCACATATAGATTGACTAATCTTCCAGCAAATCTTGAAAACTGGTTATCTATACAGATACTATAGTAACCACCTTGTTGAGATTGATCTTGATAATCTGCACTGGCTCGCCATTGATATGGATATACAATTTCTCCCGATGGATTTCGTACAGCAAAACCAGCTTTTCCATCTCCTCCGCGTAAGACCTAAAGAAAATGATAGCAATGCGAAATTATTTTTATAAAAATAATGAAGAAATTTAATATGATTATAATTTGTAAATTATAAGATAGATTAAAAAATTAAAGTAAAATAGATTCAGACTTATTCCAGTACTACTCGGTATTTATTTAAACAATAATTTTAGATAAATTTCAAAATGTAAATATTTTATAGATAAGGTGTATATATATATATATATATATATATATATATATATATATATATATCACAGTAAAAAGTAAATTAAAAATTATAACAATTGAATTAATGCATATTAAATAGATTTATGGAGAATAGAAGGTTAATTCAAAAGGATTAATTATGAGAGGAGTAGAGAAATCTTTATTCAGAATATTAAAAAAATAAGACTAAGTGAATCAGAACTCCAGTCAAGACAATTTCTATAGGAATTTCATAAAACGAAAAAATAAAAAATTCTTTAAAACGGATATTGGTAAAAAATTCTTTCAACATATTTTACGTATTATACAAAGCCGGTGAAAGTTTTTAGAGTTCAATTCCCTAATATAATTCATACTCTAAAACTAGAGAGACAGAGAGAACTGCAACTTTCATAAGGCTCTCGATTGTGTATACGTGTCGTTACGCGCTGTCTCTCTCACATATATCCCGTGTGTGAGTATAGAGCGCTGCAGGAGAGATTTTTTGGTAGCACGGTGCATTTATTAAAGAGAGACTACCATATGGTTCGCGCCCAGTCCTCTTTTATAAAATTTTAGACTCGGTTGTCCAATCAACAATCATAAACAAAGTAATAGCACATGGAAACATAAGTGAAACGAAACGATAAACACTCATACTTATTAATAAGAAACAATAGATAAGTTATCACACGAGGACGCGGTATAATCGTGGTAATATCGTTTAACACCTGCTGGCCTCGAATATGCTCGAAAGAAGCCCAGAAAAAAGTTTAGGTCGAGGTTGGCGCAGTTAAAGCGATTAAATATGCTTAAAAGTGGAAAAGCTTGCACATTTTAAATGTATATAAACATATACCTGGAAGCTGACGTAGAAAGTAGCACCTGGATTGACATATTGGAAATAGCAGTCCTCTTTGCCAGGGTCGATGTGCACTTTGTAATCCATGGCTACGGCCGGTAGGGTTTCATACCAGGGCTTATCACCAACCATCTGGCCTCCAACTCCCGCAAGAACTAAGGCCAGGAGCCCTCCGAAGAGGACGAGGAAGCGCATTTTTTACCCACTTTTCTCTTTACCTCCCCTGCTTTCGTACTTATATTTCTTTCAACTTTCCTTTAAATTAGGTTCTAGCGTGTTTATCGATAGAGAGTCAAACAACATATAAATGTATCCACGCGTACGCCGAACTCTCTTTATCACCTGTTTGCAGTCTCAAGAGCGCGCCTCCTTCTCCTCTTCCTGCCGCTAGCTTCTCGTCCAGGGTTCATCGGTCTACATAACCTCACTTTTTGAGCACGCAATCCCGATGTGCATGTCCTTCTTTTTCGTAGATTTTAGCTGCGTTACAGTTTAATCAACCGCGATTACTGTACGTCGTGTCCGTTCCCAAAAGCGGTTTCAAAGTGAAAGGCATGCTAAAAGTTGCCTGCCTAACCTTTTTTACCGCGACGTAATACACTCGTGCTTCGTGGCGCGGTGTTGTTAACCTCCCCTGTACGCACATCAAAGATGGCTGTATGGCGTCTGCGTACGACGGGAGGGCCGAGGTTCAGGCGCGCATGCGATGTGCCCAGGAACCCCGAAGTTGCTGCAGCGGAACCTCATGCACCGTGTATACGTATGTACTTCGTTGCGTCTGTGGCCTTGCGTCTTGATAGTGCATGCGTGTTTGTGTAATATATGTACATCCAAGACACTTATTGCTTATCGGGCAATGCTCGAGCACTATATAGATACGAGTCATTAATTATGGAAATAGAGATATATCTCTCGCCCTTGGTCCTTTTTTCGAAGTTTTTTTTTATTGCCATTGCGCAGCTGCGCTCTTTTTAAAACGTTTGATCTTTGGCCTTTTATTCCTGTATAAGGTGTATGCACTGGAATCGTACCTAATGCGTGCATTTGTATCTCGAATAAAATTAATGCAGATGCGCTTTTCGAAGCGTTACATTCTTTGGCTATTTGTACCCAATTTTTTAGGGTGCTAGAAAGAGAGAATCGTAAAGCACGTTCATTTCCATAAAAGCGAGGAGGTGGGATTTGTTGCCGAAGCGACATATCGCAGGTGCGGAGGCCCACAATAAAAAGTTGAACCTTATTACACGCGAAACGTCAAGTTTGAAACTACTAGTAGTTTCCAAATTTGCGATAAATGTTTGAGTACACTCTCTCTCTCTCTCTCTCTGTCTCTCTCTCTTTTCATATGATTTGAAACATTTTTCGATATTTTTTAAAATATTGCAAGCGAGCTAATATGTAAATTTTCCTCGATTTTATTACTTGAATATTTTATACGGTTTCTTTGCATAAATAAGATACCGATAATCGATAGCTCTTGATCACGTATACAACTGCGAATTTTTAGTTTTTAATTCAATATAAAATATCATTGCGATTTATTTAATTTAAGGGATTCTTTTTCGAATGCAATAAAAATCGTGCCAGTATAAATATTTGTATTTAAATAATATTTTAATAAAATTAGTAAATTTTAATTTTTTTCATCTTATTTAATTTGTATTTTAAATTTATAAATATAGCAAATATATTCACAATTAAATAAAATTATGCGAGGCTTTAAATTTTAATAATTTAAAATTTTTTTAAATGAACAGAAAAATCGTGAATTTTCTTTATGTAATTGCCGTTTAATTTTCAACTAAATATATAAACGATTATAAATTACGAAATTGCGGTAAAAGTAATAATGGACAAAAGGATGTTTGAAATATTATTTCAGTTCATAATTTAAATCGAAAATAATGCAGACTTTTTATTCCGTACTGTCATCGGCAAATTAACTTTGCTCTTCTATATTTTTATTTTAAATTGGTTGGTTAATAATGATTTTCCGCTTTCAATATTATTTTCAAGCTTTTTACATAAAGATATTCATTTATTATAAAGATGAGGTCGATACGTAATCGTGTCGTAGCGTTAAATTTTACATTTTAATAAACATTTAACGTTATTAAAATATTTACAGCTTACGGTATATAATGAGGGAGTAACGTTTAACAATTATTGTGCGGCTAAACAGTATTTATTTTACATAATTATAATTAAGTTCGATATAAACACATGTACCACGCTACGTTTAAACTCAATAATGCTAAACTTTATCCGTTTGCCAATACGGCACATCGCGTCTGGTATTTGAAATATAAGCGATACAATGCTGAATTAATTTAAATTTCAATATTTATAATTTCGTGTCTTATCGGATTGTTGTTAAAAAAATACAAATAAATTTTGCGGTAAAATGTATCTCGTGTGACTTTCTTCGTAAATATAATTATATGCAGTGAGCGCAGCGTAGCTTACTTAACGCTTTCTTCCGCTTGTTGGACATCACAACGTAATATAAATTTTAAAAGCAATGATCGTTGAAATATTTCAACGAGGAATTCCAATAACTGAGTTTTAACGATAAAAAAAAAAAAAAAAAAAAAAAAAAGTGGAGAAAACGCGCGAATTTTATCGTCATATTGTTACATATAAAATTTCGAAAAAATTAAATCGGGCACAAGTTCATTAGTAAAAAATGTATACACAGAAAATTTTTTCCATGAAATAAAAAAAAAAAGGGTCTCGCACTCGATCGGAATAAAAAACGTTTATCCGTCGATCTGTCATATTCTCTACAATTCGCAAGAGACTCAGCAATATACAAAAATAAATCCCCCGGCATACAATCGCGCGTTTCCATGAGGGGAGCGAGAGAGAGAGAGAGAGAGAGAGAGAGAGAGAAATACGGCTAAAGGCTGGACATGAACGCATGCATTCAAAAGAGATTTAAGATCCATCTCTTCTTCTTGCGCAACCGATATAAACCCATGAGAGAACGAACAATCTAAACATAATTCTCTCTCTCTCTCTCTCTCTCTCTCTCTCTCTCTCTCTCTCGACGCTTGCCAATTTTTCAAAACCGTATTTTCCAAATGGTCAATCGTATCACGTATGTGTATAACATAATAAACATGTGTATATACCTAGTGTGTGTGTGTGTGCGTGCGCGCGCGCGCGCGTGTGTGTGTGTGCGTGTGTGTGTGTGTGTGTGTATAATACGTACTCGAGGTTTTTTGTTGCTCGTGGCGCTTAACGCATTGTCGCGTTATTCTTCGGAAAAATTTACCACAACGATCTGCGTTGTTTGTGTTTATTTTTTTTTTCCTTAATGCGATCCATAAACATTATTTTCCTTCGCATATCCTTTCCTACATCTTTTTTTTTGTCGTATTCTCGGATATTTTACAAGAGTTCGGACATATTCGTGATACTTTTATTTCCGAGGGTATATATACAGGGTGCGTACGGTATTTGAGGACATACATAAATATGACTATAACTTCGCGAATTTTTTTTTTTTATTTTTTTTCCTTTTCAGATAAGAAATGGCGGACTACAACATCACTCAAGAAATGAAGAGATATGCTGTCACCGTCGCTATATGTGCGAACCATACACATTTAGAGATCTCTAATTTTCTTAATTGCGCCCGTTCATTCGTGCATAAGGTTCGCCGTGAATTGGAAGCATCAGGAGGCGATACAGAATCGGTTGCAAAACGCAAAAAGCACGAACAGCGTTCTGACACTGTCGGATCTGCAGAATTTTTAGAGCAAGTGCAAGCGATCATAGACGAGGACCCTTCAAAATCAATGAGGGTCCTTGCGAGTGAGCTTCATGTTTCCGAGCGCCTTATTCGTAGAGTTGTCTACGAAGACCTTCGGTATAAGTCTTACGTGATGCGCAGAGGACAGTTCATGTCGGAAAGAACACGGGAACAGAGAGTTCTCCGATCAAAACGTCTTCTAAACAAAATCAAAAACCCTGAGGCGCCCAAAATCTTATGGTTTTTTTCCGACGAAAAAAATTTTGACCAAGATCAAAAGACCAATCGCAGAAATGACAGATGGCTATGTTCAAATCCTACGGAGGTTCCTGTTGTTATGCACACAAAATTTCCAGCCACTGTTATGGTTTTAGGTGTTGTCAGCAACGAAGGACATGTTATGCCACCACACTTTTTTACTCAAGGACTTCGAGTGAACTCTGCTGCATACATCGAGGTTTTAGAGACGGTAGTGAAACCCTGGATAGACAATGTAAGCGGAGGCAGACCATACATTTTTCAACAAGACTCTGCTCCTTCACATAAAGCGATGGCGACACAAGATTGGATGGCCGAAAATTTTCATGACCACATAACACCAAACCTATGGCTACCTAGCTCCCCAGACCTTAATCCTTTGGATTATTACGTATGGGGCGTAGTTGTGCGTGAGACCAATAAGCGTCTTCATAACACCACTTCTTCGCTGAAGACTGCTATTAATGCTGTTATGGTCGACATGAACAAGGAGCATTTGATTCGGGCATGTAATCGTTTCCGGACCCGGATCGAAGAGGTTATTGCTGCTAATGGCGATTTTATTGAATAACTTTATAGCCATATATTAATTTAACGTTGTATAAAAAATCCCTAAAATTTCATTAAATTTTATTAAAAATACAAGCTAATTAATTTTACTCTCAAGTTGTCCTCAAATACCGTTCGCACCCTGTATATATGTAAACGATGCTTCGATCAAATACATCGATTATTTTCTTTATTCGAGTAAAAAATTAATTAATCTTCATTTCACTAAAAGGTAAACAATCGAGTTAAATATTTAAATGTAAATTTGCCGCGTGGAAAACAATAATTTTGTTCGCGTAATGCGACATTAAATAAGGGTTAGAGTTTTAGTCGAGATCGAAAGTAAAACTTTAATTTGTGGTTTACTTCAAAGTAGTACGCAGAACCATCGTGGCAGCAAAAGCATCGTGATGATAATTTTTTATTTTTAAAATTTGCTTTCATCTAAATCGAAAAAAGTCCGTTTTTGCACATTAAATTTCTTATATATAAATTTTGTTTTCGTTCTTAAAGTTTATCGATAACGTTGAATGTCTCATTGTTAAAACGCTGTATCTTTTAAGCAGCGGGATAAAAAAGAGATTAATTTTCAATATGCACTTGGTAGCAATTTCAATTCTTCGTGAATTTTTCAAAGTAGTTAATTTGAACGCTTTTTGCTGTTTGTTTAATTATCATCCACTTTTCGCTTGAAATATGCGATATATAAAAACGAGAAAGAGAGAGAGAGAGAAAGAGAGAGAGAGAGAGAGAGATAGAGAGAGAGAGTGGGATCGTTATTCTATTACGCATAAACGCATTAAAAAAGTGCATTATACTTTTCAATTTTTATTCCGTCAATTTATTTATCCAAACACGAACGATAAATTTTAATATTTATGGATTTTTAAAAACGAGCCATTTATCAATGAATGGATTATGTTTGTACTTGAACGAGACATCGATGTAAAGCCGATAAAACTAAAAATAAAGAAAAGAAAAAAAAAATGAGCTTAATTTCATATTTCAGGTTTATGCGCTCTTATCGAACTCTTTTAGTCAAATTATTTTTCAATAGTCGTTTATATATAGTACATGTATACGCGATCGTTCAATCATATACGATATTCGAAGTTCGAATGGAAAATATGCAGACGTATATTTTTCATAACAGATTTATTATTTTACGTGTATGTACATATATATGTTATACCACACTCGGGTATCTTGGATACCAATTGCACCGAAATTGTTCATTTTATAAACTTGTTAAAGTTCAATTAATACAAGTTACCACTTATTTGGGAAGTACGAAGTTTCGTTTTTTTCGCGACATCTACATGTACCGACGAGCTCTTATACAACTTTATAATTTAGTTTCTAATTATGTTTCATACATCGTTATACGATTTAAAAATTATCATTTGCAAAATTATATTTCTCAATTAAATCGTCTTTAAAGTTGAAAATCCTTTTCTTTTTGAAAGTAGATATATATTTCATTGGTTCGATTGAAGTAATTTATTATGTAAAACTATATCGAGTTATATAATTGTGCGGTTAATTATTTTATCGTTCAATGTGTGTAAAATCTTTTATCTTTTCCTCCCTTTTTTTTTTTTAAAAAGTTACTAATTTTTGGCTAATTCACTTTTTATAATTAAAAGCTCGCGGCAAGAGACCGACAGAAAAAATCATATTGCTATTTAAAATACTAATTTAATTTTTTTAACGAGTCTTTTAAATTCTACGTCAATATTGTCTATTTGCTTATTAATTGGCAAGTCTTTAGATCAATCATTCAAGAGAATTTAAGGGAAAGTGAAAATGTGCGATTATTTCTTTAAACGTCGTTTACACGTCTCTTTTATCGACAAATAATAATTTGTCGACGCGAAAATAGTTAAAATTTTGACAGCATTATTTATTATCTTTGCGATTAAATTTTGGTATATTTATTTAGATGTCAATTTGCATTCTCAACGATTATACAATGGTTTGATAAAAAAAGATATTCTTTATATTATATTTTTACGTTTATAAATCTGCATTCGAGGATGATTATATTCGGAGCGTATTATTTATAAGGACCTATTTTAGCGCAACAACATTATTTCTCCTTTTTCTTTCGGAGTAAATGACGTTTAGAACCTATGTCGATAAGTAAAAAGTTAATAGGAGGCGTACTTGTCGAAACAACCTGTAAAATCTAGGACATCTCGATACGTCAATATCCTCTTATACGAGTACATACAATACTTGGAAAATCGACCTTACACTTCATCGCTCCAGCGTCGATTTTTCATTGGCATCGCCGTCGTCGCCGTTTCTTTACACGCACTAAACATCGATAAAACATTTTCCACAAAATCCCTGATCTTTAAAGGAGGTAAGAAAGATTAATAATTCGCAAGCTCGGCATTAGTATCGACTCGGCATTCAAACTAAAAAATAAAAGAACGAGAAAGCAAGAAAGAAATGAAAAAGTTACCTTCTATAGAGTACAGAAGAAAAAGACAGTCGTCATGGCTTAAGAAGGATGTAAAGTAAAAAACAGAAGAAGTAGACGTCGAAGAAGAACAAGATGAAGTTAGAGTTCGTAGCTTCCTGAACGCTCACTCCGAAAAGAGGAGGAAGTCACAGGGCTGCGTCAGCCTTTCGTCAAGATTTAGCAGCTTGAAACTCGTAAATCGTAAAAAGCCGAGAGAAAGGGAGAAAGAGAAAATCAAGCCCAAACTCTCACTCTCTCTCTCGCTCTCTCTCTCTCTCTCTCTCCCTCTCTCTTTCTCTCTAAGTCTGTCTCTCTATTTTCTAGCCATCTATCTTTTTCTCCATAAAAATGCCGGAAAGCTGCCGTTGCTCCTGTCAATTGTATATATGTTCACACACACACACACACACACGCACACACACACACACACACACACACACACACACGCGCGCGCGCGCGAACGCACGCGCACATACACAAAGCTTGCAGGCTTCTTTCTCATTCTAGTTCAAGAGAAAAAGCATCGGTAGCGGTACCCTCCGCACTCGCCGAGTGCACGCGTCGCTCTGGGCTGCTGCCGTTGCTCTGGGTTTAGAGAGAGAGAAAGAGAGAGAGAGAGGGAGCTGTTGGAAACGCCGGGCTGCTGCGTTTAGAGAGGGGTGTTACGAGAGAGAGAGAGAGAGAGAGAGAGAGAGAGAAAAGCGCTGTAGAACGAGAGCGCGCGCGCATTTTCGACTCCCCAGACAGCGGCGGCGGCAGTAACACCAGCAGCAACCCCCGGACGAACGGAGCCAGTAGTATATACCCGGCCTGCGTCAGTTTGACTGCTAGTAACACCGAACGATCCGTTTCGTAACCCTTCCGCGGCGTTCTCTCGCGAAAGAGAGAACGCGCGAGGCACGGTGGCTCTCTACACCCTTCTCCCAGACACAGGATACCGATAACGCGAGTGTACAACCGGAAGAGAGACAGAGAGAAAGAGAGAGAGAGAGAGAAGGAGGGAGATGGAAGGATACATGAGCAGCGGATAAGAGCGTAAGCGCGCGCACGCTCTAGAGAAAAGAGTGAGAGAGAGAGAGAGAGAGAGAGAGCTGGTGGTGGTAGTGCTGCTGCTGCTTTCGCTGCTACTGCTGCGACTGCCGTTAGGAGGGGTTGAGCGAGAGGAACTAAGAGCGCGCAAGCGAGTGTGTTTGTGTATTGCGTATACGAGTGTCTGTGTGTGTGCGTGCGTGTGTGTGTGTATACGAGCCAGCAGCCAAGCCAAGAGACACAGACAGAGAGATATACGCGAGGGAGAAAGAGAAAGAGAGAGGGACGCGTGTGTCTTGCACGGGACGCGCGCGCGCGCGCCTCTTCTTCATTTACCGCCGCTGCTTTGGGAGGATGCCCATCATCCTCCTCCTGCTGGTGTCGCTTCGTCCGCCAGTAGCGGCAGCAGTATTACCAGCAACATCGGTTACGTCGAATCCTATCGATTCGTAACCCGAGAAGAAACTAAGGCCGTGCGTGCGCCTTTCTTTTTCCTGGATTGCGATTTCGATTTGCGACGTCGTCGGTCTAACGAAACGGAATTTTCATCCTTCGAACCAGTGCTACCGCGCACCGAGACATCTACTCGCTCCTCGCGAATGTACACAGTGTAAGAGAGAGAGAGAGAGAGAGAGAGAGAGAGAGAGAAACAGAGAGAGAGAGAGAGAGAGAGAGAGGCAGATCGAAACGGAGAGAAAGAGGGAGCGCGAGGTAGTTATAACAGGAGGAAGAACAATCAAGCTGTGCGCGTACCTATATACATGTATATATCGATCCCGGGAATGAGGAGGACGACGACCGCTGCTACCTGGCTCAGCGTTCTAGTTGCGACTACGAAGACGACGGCGTCGGGGAAAAGAAAGCAAAGCTCGACGACTAGCACTACGACGACGACGACGACGGCGACGAGAAGGAGGAGGATCGAAGGAGCAGCCGAGGCGCCGTTGTACCGTTGTTGTCGTTGTCGTTGTTAAGAAAGTAGACGAGTACTCGGTATCGCCGATGACGAGGCTCCGGCGGCCGAGGATAAACCACCGCTGCTGCCGCTCGCACCGAGTGCCGGAGGAGAAGGTTGGCCCAGCTGCCAACGAGGAGGAGGCGAAAAAATCAAAGGAGCCGAAATCACGTAGGTGCTGCCGCCGCAGCCGGTGATGCGCTAAAAAAGGAAGGTGGACGCGGACTGGAGCTATATGTCGGCCTGCCGGCGGCTGCTCCTGGCGGCCGCGACGCTTGGTCTGATCGCGGGCCGCACCCCGTTGCCGCTCCTCGTCCTCGGGGCTCTCGAGGCCGCCGTCGGAGCCGCCACTCCACCGCCGCCCTTGCTGCTACCGCCGCCGCCGCCGGCGGCGGCGGCGGCGGCGACTGCGACGGCGACGGCGACTGCCTCGGCCGATCCTCCGAGTTCTAGGGGCTACTGCAAGCTCAGCGAGCACCGATGCGCCAGCAACGGGATATGCGTCGCGCAGGACAAGTTCTGCGACGGCGAGGACGACTGCGAGGACAAGAGCGACGAGCCAGCTTATTGCACCCGTTAGTACACACATATTCCATACATATTTATAAAAGTATATTTTTTCCACCCTCCTTTGCACACGAGACGATAGATGCACACGAAGTTTTTTCTGTTTCTTTTTTCATTTTATTATTCTTTGCACCGAGGTGTTGTTGTGTATGATTGCGCTTCGTCGTCGTCGAGGGTTTTGGCGGAGGGGGATATAAATGGTTTTGTTACGGTAGGTTTTTCGATGCGACTTCTTACCCCTTTTTTAATTTGTCTCTTTAAAGTTATGCTTGTCTGGTCCGAGGAATTCTGAAGGAAGAGTAAGAGCCGTCACGTTTCGCTTGTTTTCGTTATTCAGCGATCAAAATTTAGGGTGAGGCAGTCGATTCCTGTTTGCCGATGCGCGCGTACATCTACTTTATGTTTTCGATGCTAATGCTTCTTATTTTTATTTTAATCTTCTCTTATGGAATTATGTTAAAACGCTTTTGTTGGTAAATGACTCGTTTTTACCAGTTCATTAGTCTCGTGCCATTTTTCGTAATTTCTTTTTCTTCTTATAATTATTTCCTCGTTACTTTTTGTGAAGGAGCGAGAAGTCAAAAAGTTTTAATAGCTTATTTAAAATTCATTACTTCGGTAGTAATTAGGAAGTTTAATTTAATTTACAAACTAATAATAAATATACCACTGTATTAACATAATTAGATTACACTAAGATACGTCAAACTATAACTTTAACTTTAAAATCTAAATTATATCGAATTCGCCTAATTAAAAATCAACAAGACAAATAAAGAATTAATAAAATATTATATTCACGTTACATAAATTATAGTTTATATATATATATATATATATAGATATATATATGCATAATTCAATGTGAGCTGCACACACGAATGTTAATTTAAAAAAAAAGAGGGCAGAGAGGAGGGTAACAACGAAACCAACTAAAAATAAAATATTAAAGTATTCCGAATTTTAAAAAGCATTAATTAAGAATATAAACTTTGCGATTATCACGTTAAACTAATGCTCGTTAATTACATCTCGCTTTTTTTTCTTTTTTCTCTTCTCTTTTCTTCTTTCTTTCTCTCTCTCTTTCTCTCGCCTTTTCTCTCTCTCTCTCTCTTTCTCTCTCTCTCTCTCTCTTTTCAACCACACACAAGAGGCATTAAATTATTAAAAAATTCCAGACAACATAATGTAAATATAAATATAAATTATGAAATTAAAAAAAATAGTAAATGGATTAATATTTAAAAATAAAATTAATTCTTGAACAATTATTATTTATTAAAAAATATAAATTTCTTGAGTATATTTATTAAATATTTATACAGAATAATATTTTTAACAAAAGTTTTTTTTATAAGATTTGAAGGCTTATTAATAATATTAATACTATTATAATTAATATAAATACTTTCTTATGTTATTTTTATCATAACAATACTATATTTGTTTAACACATTTTTTGTATAATCAATGAATTTTAGTCTCTTATTTAACATGAAAAAACAGTAACTTTTTTAAATATTTTATATTTAATTTCTTCACACAAAAAACTTTTAAATCATTTATCTAAATCACAAACAAAATTATAAACTAAAAAATTATCACTTTAAAATCACTTATTATTAAATTTTTTAATTTTGCGGGATTATATTAGATTTTGCTTTTTCTATTAGTTTATTTAATTCACGTTTGCATTCTTCATCACTGTCACTATCACTCGTTTTTTTTTTTTATTATTTAATAAATTGTCCATTTTTATTCTTCTTCTCACATATTAAGAACGAATATTACCGACACAACGATACACTATACTGAAAGAAAACAAAAGAAAAGCAGAGCCCCGTGGTCGCTTGAATGTACATACTGAGCGAAGGAGAGAGCGAGACAGAGATAGGGTGGTCACGTGGGAGCAATGGTGCGCGCGCTCTTATCGCTATCTCGTTCTCTCTCCTTCGCTCAACATACATAAATCTTATTACGCGTTTCGAAAATATAAGTTTCGATGAAGACTCACATGCTAGGCTATATGAAGCGACAAATACATAGCAGTGGCGCTGTTAACTTTTTTTTCTCCTGGCACATATACAGCCTAAAAGGACGTATAGAATGTCTATACAGCCTAGAAGGACGTATAGAAAAATGTTAATACGATCGAGAAGGCGCTTGCGCGTATGGAAACCATTTACACGCTGACGATGCTCCGTAGGTAAGAGTCGCCGTACGGGTTAGTAGGCTGAAAATATATATATATAGATATATATATGCATAATTCAATGTGAGCTGCACACACGAATGTTAATTTAAAAAAAAAGAGGGCAGAGAGGAGGGTAACAACGAAACCAACTAAAAATAAAATATTAAAGTATTCCGAATTTTAAGAAGCATTAATTAAGAATATAAACTTTGCGATTATCACGTTAAACTAATGCTCGTTAATTACATCTCGCTTTTTTTTCTTTTTTCTCTTCTCTTTTCTTCTTTCTTTCTCTCTCTCTTTCTCTCGCCTTTTCTCTCTCTCTCTCTCTTTCTCTCTCTCTCTCTCTCTTTTCAACCACACACAAGAGGCATTAAATTATTAAAAAATTCGATAAAATTTTTGACGGCTTATATTTTACTTAGCTGATTTTCAATTTCTGGAGCAAATCCAAGCCACCGACGACACTATCGTTGCATAATAATTTTGGATGTAACACTGTACAGTGCATGGCGCACTTCTCTTCTCCCTAAGCGATGTGCTTAGATTGATTCGTCAAAATTTTTGTTTAGATAATTGGATTTTACTAGGATATATATATATATATATATCGAAAATTAATTAAGCTTTCTCTCGTGTCTATTGCTGTTTTTCGGTGAGCGCGGACGCGCGGCATTCACCGTCAGATATTACTATTATTACTTTTGTTCCAGAAATGAAAGAATGCTCTTTCTTTATCTCTCTCGTCGTTGAGTTTGGATATTTTGTTTTGTATAACCATAGTCGATATTTCTATAGGTAACCCGCGTGTGCTCATGTAGACTGTTGTCGCGCATTTATTGAAAATCGCAAATAATGACCGTTCCAATCACATAAATTGTTTTCCTTTTTTTCTTTTAATTACTTCTAAATTTTGATAACAGCTTCGCTCGTATTGTATGATCAAGATTGTATTGTAATAATGTATTTTAAAAATTGATTAGAAAGATAATGCAGTTAATATATGGTTCGATAATGTAAATAATAATAATAATAATAATAATAATAATAATAATAATAATGATAATAATTTTTTTTTTTTTTTTTTGAGGGAGGGGAAATCCTTTTTACGGACCATCAGGGAGGCTCCGTGCCCCCCCCCCCCCCTGGTGTGTGGGACTCGCAATAGTTGCCCTACCCACTAAAACTCCTCTACCTAGCCTGGTCGTTGTGCCCACTCCAGAACTGCTTGCACCTTGCATCGGAGTGGGACCAGGCCTTCGCCAGCGAGGCGCCGTCTTCTCGAGGCCTGCTAAACCTCCTCTTCTTCCTTTTTCCATCTAATTGTCGTCCTCTATGGACGGCCTTTTTTTGTCGAAGGACCCTCCTAACAAAGGAGGTGACCTTCGACCACGTCGATTGACCCTGGAGCATCACGGAGACTATATTGTCCGGCGTGATGACTCCAAGGTCATTCTCTAACTCTCCCCGCTCGACGCTCCAGCGCTCGCAATAAAAGAACGTGTGGAGAGCGTCGTCGCAGGGACAGTCACAAAGGGCACAGCCACCAGCCTCTACCTTTCCCATACGGTGAAGGTATTTGAGGAAGAGGCCGTGTCCTGTCAGGAACTGGGTGAGGTAGTAATCCACCTCACCATGAGAGCGTCGGAGCCATGGCTCGAGCTGAGGTATCAGCCGAGCCGTCCAACGCCCCCGTGGGTCCAGTTCCCAACGTTGTTGCCAGGCTCGCAAGGATTGAGTCTGGGCTTCCTCCGTTGCGGCTACCTTGCCGAGTTCCGCTTTGTTCTGGTGCACGAACCTACGCTCTTGAGCCAGAAGGTCGATAGGGACCACTCCAGCGGCTACCAGCACCGCAATCCCCGAGACCGTTCGGTACGAAGAAGCGATGCGAAGGGCCCCTCTTCGCTGCACCGTGGCCATTTTCCGACGATACTTCCACGTCCGCAGTGCTTCAGCCCATACTTCAGCCCCATATAGCATTATGGACTCCACGGTCCGCATGAGCAGGCGTCGCTTGCAGGGGCTCGGGCCCCCAATGTTGGCCATTACCCTGCTAAGAGACGCCGTCACGACGGCCGCTTTGTCCGCAGCTCTTCGGATCTGGTGCCAGAAGGTAAGCTTGGAATCAAGCATGACCCCCAGGTACTTCACCGCCGGCTTGGTTAGGACTGACGCTCCCCCCACATCGAAAGTGCGTATCTTATCGATACGCCTCTTGGTAATCAAGACGATCTCGGTTTTTGAGGCTGACAGCTCGAGGCCGTGATCATCCATCCACCGCACGACACGGCGCATCACTTGATTAAGACGCATCTGTACTGCCTCCACATCGCGAGCGATGATGACGGCAGCAACGTCATCTGCGTACCCAATCAAGAAGGTCTGCTCCGGCATCTCCATGCGCAGAATCCCGTCATATGAAATATTCCATAATTCAGGACCCAGCACTGAGCCTTGTGCAGCTCCAGCTGTGAGCTTCCTTCTTTTCGGTCCATCCGATGTTTCGTACACGATGTAGCGATCCGTCAGGTAGCTCTGAATCATTCGTAGAATGTATCCAGGGACCTGGAAATCACGCTGCATCGCGTTTAGAACATCGGCCCACCTGACCGAGTTGAACGCGTTCTTCACATCCAGAAGGACCAACAGGCAGACGGGGCGAGAATGGTGGTTGCCCCGTTCCACGGCTCTGGCAGCCTCCACCACCTCCTGGATAGCGCCGATTGTCGACTTACCAATAATAATAATAATAATAATAATAATAATAATAATAATAATAATTATATATATATATATATATATATATATAATAATTATTCATTATAATATAAATATAATAATAATAATAATAATTATATATATATATATATATATATATATATATATAATAATAATTATTCATTATAATATAAATATAATAATAATAATAATAATTATATATATATATATATATATATATATATATATAATAATAATTATTCATTATAATATAAATATAATAATAATAATAATAATAATAATAATTATTATTATTATTATTATTATTATTTTTTTTTTTTCTTGTTTCGGTGGTAAAAAAACAGGGAATCTGCCTAAACCAGACCATCAGTGAGGACCCCCCCTTTGTCTACCTGTAGACGCTGGGGGACCCACCGGTGTGACGGGTTCCGTAGTCGATTGCTCGGGCACATCCGTGGCAAGGGCATCGGCAACCCAGGGGACCATCTAACCCGCCATACGCCAGCATATGTCTGATACAAAACCATAGACATATGATGCGCGGATGGAATATCCACCTTCTGTCCAACCTGCAGCGTGGATCTACTTCGTATTGCTTCGCCGCTGCAGGTTCTGTCTATTCGTCAGTCCGTTCCCCGTAATGTTGTAACCTGTCTCGTAGTTCCTTTCATACGATCCTTTCATTCACATTCACTCACCGACTCGTGCTCGTGCTACCCACCACCAACTATTCCAGACACCCGTCCGCCTTCTTACCCCTTAAGACAGTCTCGACGAAGGTAGCTATCGCCGTCCAACTGTCCTGGTCTTGCAGCATTCTCGCCACTGTATTTTCGGGCGTGATGCTGCCCGTTCTCGTCTCAAGTGACAGTCTGTCTGTAGTCCATCGTCGGCACACATAAAACGTGTGCTCAGCGTCGTCGCGCTCGTACCCGCAGTATTTACATTCCGGCGACCTAACCTGGTTACTCCGAAATAAATACTGTCTAAAGTAACCGTGCCCCGTCAAGAACTGGGTTAGGTAAAAATTAACCTCCCCAAACCCTCGTCCGGTCCACGATACCAGGCAGCCTATCAAGCGTCTCGTCCACGTAGCAGTGGCGTCCTTTAGCCAACGGTCCGTCCATTCGCGCATTGTCCTGTCCCGTTCCTCAACTGCCGCGTTTGTTCTCCCTACGTCGGCACTTCGTTCGTAAGTCCGTTTCCGTTCCCTAGCGAGCAGGTCAAATATCAATGGGTATTACACCCATTATTATTATTATTATTACTATTATTATTATTATTATTACTTTTACTATTAATTTAATTTTGAGTTTTTCGAGTTGGTCGGAACTAAGGGTTCCTGCATTTTCCTTCTAACTGTATCTCTCCTATTAATAAAAAATATCGCGACGTTAAAAAGAAAAGTTTCGCATGTCGAAAAGTATAAATGCAACGATAATTTATTTATTTTTGTTTTCACCGTCAATTATAATTATTTAATTAATACATTAGCCAGCTATAAAATAAAATTGTAAATTTCATTATCTAGCCTGCAATCGGACATTGTACGGAGATGTGGGTCGTACTTACGAGCTGCAGGTTCGTAGGCCACGAGAAGAAAGACTGCCGTTCCTCTGCTATCTCAACTTCACGGCTGCTGGTCAAGATTTCGGTGACCTCGTGCAGGTAATTATTAGTTTGATTAAAACTCGTGTAATTTTTATCGTAACCTTTGTCAAATCTCATTCTTATACTTTTGTGTCATAAAATTTCTTTGTTGTTTATTTTCTTTTGAAATTTCAAGCGCGCGCGTGCGTTATAATTTCAAGGATACCAGAGGAAGGGGTGCATTTTATTTTAAGTCGATAAGTTCGTTTGTTTGTAACAATAACAATTATGCCTAATAACGAGTTGGAAAATCATGTAAAGCAGCGTAAGAGGCAATCTTTAAGAGTTTGAAAAATCAATTATGTTTTTGGGTTAATGTCGAAGTTGAGTCGTAATGCGTTTATAATCTTAAATATAATCTATTCAATATTTTAAAAGCATCGATGAGTCGAAAAAATAAAAAGAGCGTACAAGATTTTTCGTACTATTCACGAAGTAAAAAAGCAAAAAAAAAATTGTTTTTTGCGCTTCATCTTTTATGGATGAGTAATGTTATGTTGCTCATTGCGTTGCTTTGTCAATGAAAAAGAGGAAAGAAAAGAATATAGAAAGAGAGAGAGAGAGAGAGAGAGAGAGAGAAATAGGGGATAAGGGGAAGACGGTTTGCTTTGAGACGTTTTAGTCGTCCTTTTTAATCCTATTAAAATTCAGTAGGAATGAACAAGGTTCTTTGGCGTTTTCTTTTTTTTTTCTCAACCTTCTCTCTCACTCTCTCTCTCTCTCTCTCTCTCTCTCTGTCTCTATCTCTCTATCTCTCTATCTCTCTATGTCTCAGTCTCTTTTTTTTCAAAGCGTAGAAATTTGCATGAAAAATTACAATCATTTGAATTATAAGTCTTCGCTATGCCTTTTTTCTTCTTCGTTTTTCTTTTTGTTATTTTCTTTCTTTCTTTTTTTTTCTGTTCTTTTGCAAAAAATGATATGTAAACAATCTGTACAGAACGTTAACCCATTTATTTTTTCATTTATGTAAATTTTAAACTGTTCATCAAGTCTCTTTCAATGCATCAAAACTTTACGCAAAAGAAACAAAAAAACTAAGGAAAAAGAATTTTGTACAATTATGTCAAAGTTTGCGTTATAAATAATTCGAAATTTCGTCGCGATTGACTGATAAAATGCGAAGAAACTTTGTGCGAAAAGAGAAAATATATTTTTTTTTTCTTTTTTGCAAGAATTTCGGTTGATTTTATTCTCCTTTGAGCGTTAATCATTAAATATGAAATTGATAAAAAATATATGTGCGCCATCGTATACTCGTGTTATAAAAACGAAATTACGTTTGCTCATTTTATTTTATAAATTATTATAAAGTATAATATTTTATTCCCATTTTTCTTATCAATAAAAAAAGAAGAAAAGAGAGAGAATTAAATATTTTAACGACATGGTCGATTAAAATGGATGAGTAAAAGTTCAATTGTATCCTTATCGAATTTGACAAAACTTTGAGATTCGAACAAAAGCGTGCACGGACAAAATAATAAATTCAAGCAAAATGAAAAAATAACCGAGGAGTCATTAAAAGCACCGCTTCGACCGCGTCGCACAAGGAGTGTTTAAATCAGCTTGAACGATTACGTGCAAAGTTTACCAAAAAAAAGTATATATACGTACGTGTGCTCGAGGTGTGAAAAAAAAAAAAAAAAAAAAAAAGAAAAGAAACGGAAAAATGGAATGGCAAAACAATAAAACGAAAAATAAAACTAATTATTCACAGCTAACCTTCGACACGTTCACGGTGGGCCGTTTCCTCTCGTTCACATCGTACGGCTGCCCCTACGGCTACATGAGCATAAACGAGGAGGACCGTCCGGCGACCGGAGGCCAGTGGTGCGGCAGCGCCTGGGGTTACACCGTCTACTATAGCGAGACTCGCTCCATCAACTTGACCCTCTATCTCTCCCGGTTATCTGGCCAGGTATTTTACCATCTTGCTCTCTCTCTCTCTCTCTCTCTCTCTCTCTCTCTCTTTCTCTCTCTTCATGTGTGTACGTGTGTTGAACGATATATAGAGACGATTCTCGCTTTAAGAGACAACTCGCCCGTCAGCATGTATTCCATTGTGTAAATGCGTCGCGCTTTCTATATATGTATAGGTGTGCGAGCACGAACGCCAGTAAGGACAATCCCTACAACCATTATCGTTGGGATAAGTGCTCGACACCTTTCTTTCTTTCCTTCCTTATATCTTAACTTTTTTTTTTTCCCCTCCCTTATTTTACGCGTCTCGTCGTGGAGAAAATATAGGGCGTTTTGCTCGTGGAAGTATACGAGCTGCGAATTAATTTTTTTTCTTTTTTTCTTTCTTTTTCTTTTGTCGTTCTTTCTTTCTCCGATGAAAGGGATAAATTTTTATCGTTATCGTTGTCGTTACGATTATTTATGTTTTATGAAGAAAGAATACAAAACGCAATCGAATTGAATTTGTGTGTTCGGCGCGTGTATAAATGAAAATCGTTTTCTTCTCGGTATTGACGATCGGAAACTTGCGTTCGCGGAACTCATTTTAAAGGGTGAAAAAAAGGGTTAATTTAAATTTTCAATCGCTTTATTGGCGTTTTTTCTTTAACTTCTTTTTTCTTATTTGAGTGAGAACCGAGATTGCTTTTTCGTATATTTCCTTTCGCAAAACGTGTAAGAGAAAGTCAAAGTTAATCTTTTCAAAGTCAAGCTTTTGCTTTTAAATTTTTGTGTTTATTTTTCTTATTTTTAAATTGTCGATTTTTTTATTATTTCTCGAATATTATTAGAATTTAGAACGTTCCACGATGATAATTAAACTTTGCAAAATAATTACGTAATTGTGAAATTTTAATTTAATAATATTAACGTTTCATCAACTGTCAAGAAAAATAAAAAAAAAATGTCAATCTACGAAACGTTAAACTAAAATTTAAGCGCAAAAGCTCCTTTATCGAATTCAAAATTCAAACGAATAATTAACGTTTCATTTGAATTATAATTACGTCATGTTAATTCGTACAATCAAGCGTTTTATTAATAAAAACAAAAAGAAGC
Source organism: Chalcis sispes (assembly GCA_949987625.1). Taxonomy (NCBI): domain Eukaryota; kingdom Metazoa; phylum Arthropoda; class Insecta; order Hymenoptera; family Chalcididae; genus Chalcis; species Chalcis sispes. The sequence goes on from OX465094.1 coordinate 84,979,685, forward strand.
CGATAAATACGCGCACTCGCACTCGACGAGAAATTAACATAACGAGGATTTTGAGCTTGTGAATATCGCACGAAAGAATCTCTCATCGGCGGATAATCAAGCTTTCTTCTTGCGCCTTTGGAAAGAAGTAAAAAATTTATCAACTAACCTTAAAAGCGTCGGTTAAATAACAATGCGGTTGCGAGCGCGAGAATTTTAATCGATTGTAAGATCGCACAAGGCATTGGTTGTAAAAAATTTAATATAAATACGAGGGCGGTCCGATAAGTACTTAGCCTACAAAAGAAAAACGAAAATTTTGGAAAAGTGGCGATTTATTTCTCAACATAGTCTCCTCTTAGCTCGACACACTTGACCCAGCGATGCTCCAACTTCTTTAACCCGTCTGAAATATACGTTTTCTCGAGGTCTGCAAAGTAAGCGTCCGTGGCGGCGATGACCTCCTCATTCGACTCAAATTTTTGCTCGGCGAGTGACTTTTTCAAGTTTGGAAACAAAAGGAGGTCGCACGGGGCCAAATCTGGAGAATACGGTGGACGGGGTAGCAGTTCGTAGCCCAATTCGACCAATTTGGCTGTGGTGATGGCGGAGGTGTGAGCCGGTGCGTTATCATGATGGAAGAGCACTTTTTTCTTCGCCAAATGGGGCCTTTTTTTCTGCAATTCGGCGTCGAATCAGCCCAGTAATTTGGCATAATAGAGCCCTGTGACCATTTTGCCCTTCTCCAGGTAGTCGATGCAGATCACACCTTGTGAATCCCAGAAAACGGTGGCCATCAGCTTTCCGGCCGATAGGACAGTCTTCGCCTTCTTCGGAGCACTTTCCCTGGGTGAAGTCCACTGTTTCGACTATTCCTTGGTCTCTGGTGTGTACCAGTGGACCCATGTTTCGTCGATGGTCACGAAATGACGCAGAAACTCCTTCGGATTGCGCTTAAACAGCGTCAAACACTGCTCTGAAGTGGTCTCACGGTTGTGCTTGTTGTCCGGAGTGAGCAAACGTGGCACCCATTGCGCCGACAGCTTTCTCATGCCCAAAATTACATGCAGAGTATGACCCACGCGGTCTTTTGAGATGCCTACTGTCTCAGCTATCTTGCGCACCTTCAATCGGCGATCCGCCAATACGAGATCGTGGATTTTTGTCACGTTATCCTCCGCGGTAGCCGTTTTCAGGGCACCTGGGCGTGGCTCATCAAAAACCGACGTACAACCACGTTGAAACTCGTTAAACCAATTTTTTACGGTCACCATCGCAGGAGCAGAATCACAGTACACAGCATCCAAGCGCTCTTTGATTTCGCTGCGCGATTTCCCTTCCAAAAACAAGAATCGAATCACCGACCGATATTGCTCTTACTCCATTTTTATAAAATCCGAGGACACGCCCGCTTCCACACGCGGTCAAAACAAAACTACGAGTCCGATTCAGCTGAATAGTTTTTGACAGTAGCCGTCTACGAGAATGTACTACACGATATTGAATTTTTCTTGCGATAGTGGCGCCATCAGGCGGTGAGGCTAAGTACTTATCGAACCTCCCTGGTATATACATACATATACTATGTATATGTATATACATACATATACATAGTATACCGCATTGTTGTCAGTTGGGTCCGTTATCTCTCCTTTCAGGGTAATGAGTACAACTTCGACTTCAAACTGTCGTACAAGTTTTTGAAGCGAAGCGAGGCACATCTGAGGTACGGCAACAGCAGCATGAGCACATGGAGAGGCGAATTGGTCAATGCCACTTATTGCGATCGTGTTTTTACAAGGTTAGTACATGTTTACACTATCTCGTACACGTGGCTTCGCTCGTTACGGCGAGGCTCTCTCTTCTACTATACCTCAAAGGCAGCTTTGTTCGTTTTTCTTATTTTATTATTATTCTTTCGTCTGTTTACTTACACGTTCCTTTTTTTCTTTTTTTCTTTCTAGTTTTTTTTCTTTAATTTCATCCATTTTATTTACCTTTACATTTTTTTTTTCATTGTCATGTTAATTACTTGTTTTACATCATTATCTAAAATAAATATTTAGGTAATTTTATTAATTTATTTAGGAGAAATTATGAAAAAAATTTGACGCAACGGAATTTAATGGAAAAACTGTATGAAAAAGAATTTCTTTTAATCAAGTAACGTTTACAAACTTACACACACACACACACACACACACACACACACACACACACACATACACATTTGTTTTTTTGCACAATTAAAAAGGTAAACGAGCTCTGCGTATTTGTTATTGTAAGAGCGAAGTTATAACAGAAAATTTTTTTGAATAGTTCACGTTTTTAATGATCAACGTATTTTGGTTAGCGACACTACATTAGAAAATTTATTTTCATTTGTAAATTATCATGCGTTCATTGAATTTCTTTTTCCACAATATCTATTAACACCGTCATTAAAAGATTATTTACAAGATTACAACAAATTTATTTACTTTTTTTCAAAAATATATTTGATTAAAATTTTATCTCTCTAATTAAAATATCGTTATTTAAGAAAAAAAAAAACGGAATGTTGTGTCAAAAGGTTTTCTTTTTCCTTCCTTTTCTTTCAATCTCGGTATAAATGAATATTTATTTACCCTACATTTTATACATGCATTTGAACTTTTTCACTTTGTAGATTAAAAATAAAAAAAAAGATGAAGAGAAAATTTCAAAAAGATGGTTATTAAATTATACTAAAATAATAAAATTGCTTGGTTTAATTATACGACTCAAAGTTTATTTATACATTAGGCTAGATTAATTTTATTGTTCTATCTTGATCGAACAAAAAATATCGATTGCTTAATAAATGAGGATAGCGATCGAAAATACTCCGTTATGTATAATATCCAAATTGTTTTAATAAAATAATAAGTTTTTTCTATTTTCTTAAACATTTACTTATTAGATAAATTAATATACCGAAACAATTTTAAAAGAAAAAATTTTTTTTTCATTCTGAAGAAAATATATCAATCTCCGAACATTTATCAATTTACGTTTTAAAAGAAAAATTTATTAATTTAAACGTAATACAGAATAATCGTAATTTATTCCGCACGATAAATT
>OX465094.1:84982965-84987965 GCA_949987625.1 Chalcis sispes
CTTTAACCAGTGTAAAATTACGTTTACTTTGAAGCGTTGTTTTAACATAAACCGATCATTCCGACAAATGTGCGTCTTTGAAATCCTTGAACGTTTGAGTTAAAAAAGAATCTATACGGTATAAGATGCATTATCTCGGTAAAATTCTTCATATTTGTCTTCGATGTAAAAAAAGCACACACACACACATACACACACACACACACATACACACACACAAACAATCAAGCGTCTCGATGCTCTTAAATTTCCAGAGTCTGGGATCAATGCAACGTCGTCCAGGATTACTTGACCGTCTACGACGGTGGTTCGACTTCCGATCGCGTATTGGTGAGACTCTGCGGTGGCGACGCGGTGCCGGACATTGTGAGCAGTCGGGACACGATGCTTCTCGAGTTTCATACCTCGCCTTACGATAATCCCTTTCATCCGGTTCCCCTGTCGTTTTTACCCGGATTCGAGCTCGAGGTTCAGGTGAGCATTCTTTATTCATTTTCTTTTTCTTCGTTGCTTATTTTACTTTTTTTTTCTTCAGAATTTTGTGTATCGGAAAAAGTGACAATGTTCGACCTAGATCTTTCTTAGCGTTAATTTTTATTTTGTTATTAACGTTAATGGAAGAAGATGCAAGATATTGACGTGGAGTGTGGAAATAATAGAAAAAGGAAAAATTTTTATTTTTAATTTATTGACAATTGAAAAATTACCACGCACACTTCAATAGTAGGTCACCCAGGTTGTTCATACAATGTTGAACTCGCGTCGAGTGGATAATATTTTAATAAAAATTTTAAAAATAAAATATCAAAATTTTGCGCGTTCTTGTCATCCGAAAAATGAAAAATACATATGTTTTATAAACATACGTTGGTATAAAATAACTTTTAAAATATTCAAAATATAATCTTTACATTATTACCGCCTGTATTTGTCTATCATTGTATATTTATCTAAGGACGCACAATTGGCGATTCGATAAAACGAATCCCCGACTGTTCTTATGTTTACTTATCTTATGTATCCAGTAGAATAAACCCGATATGGTAAGACTCGGGCAATCCGTACGTTATTCGGTTATCAGTCGACATGACAACGCGCACGCACACGCACACGCACACGCACACGCACACGCACGCGCGCGCGCGCACACACACACACACACACACACACACGGACGGACGGACGGACGGACGGACGGACGGACGGACGGACGCACGCGAGAACGAGAGATCTTGTCTATTCCATTGAACAGAGATTTTGAAATGAGAAAAGTGCAAGAACATTTTCTACGTTAAAAAGAAAAAAAAAAAACAAAGTGCACTTTTCACAGGTGATATTCGTGGACGAGCGTTCGACCGCGAGTTTCGTGGTTAAGGACAACGAGAAGTGCGACTTTTACATATCGAGCTACGAGAGCTCGACCGGCGTATTGGAGAATCCAAAACATTCCCTGCCGCCCAACACAACTTGCCGGTACCACTTCCAGGCTAAACCCGAGGAGATCGTCTGGCTAGCTTTCGTTAAGTATTACGCGGCCACGAGCGATCCGGCGAGTAGCTTGGCCGCCGCGGTTGCTGCCGGCGATACAACTACCGAGTGCAACGTTAAATTGTTGATATGGAACGGGGAGAGAACTAATGCGCAATCGAGTGCATCCTCGGGTATGGCTAACGCTGGAAATCCGGATGTCGCCGCTGCGACGGTGAGTCTTTTTTTATTTTATTTATTTAACTTTATGCTTCGCTGTTTCGTCTTATTTTTATATTTATTTACAGTTATAATTAGTAATGTTTAACGTTCGCTTTATGTTTATACCAAATGATACAACATAAGTATTTCGACATCAACGACTATACACAATCAGCGACTAAAAACTTTCGTTATATTGTTTAACATTCATATACAAAGTAGATAAGGAACATATCCGGTCAGACGCTTTCGGTAACTGCGCTAGCGTGTATACGCGTACATATGTACACGTTGTTAAGCGTATAAGTTGAAAGTTCTTTGTGTCGATTTTACTTATTATACTGAGTGAACATCGGTATAATTAGCTACCTGCATTAAGCTTAAACTTAGTTTTAAACATTCTCTTTCTTATGCTAATTAACGCTGTGCTTTAAACGAATACTGAGCGTATACCTTTATATTTCGCAAATTATACATTGATGGATAATTTTTAACGAATTTGAAATGATATTAACATTTGTTTTGTGATTAGTTTAATGAAAAAAAAAAAAAAAAGGAAAAAGCGAGGAGGGAATAATAAACTAAATAAATCATTTTTATTTATGATTTTACTTCCTTGAATATTCATAATTACGATAAATTTATTATCGCACGTTTACTTATTATATTATTTAATATAAATATTAAAGAATTATTATAATTTATCGTAATGCAAATATTACCATGCGATTTTTTAAAAATTTTAATAAAATATATATTTATTTATGCACGAGAGATATTTTGACATTATGCAAAAATCAAAATACAGAACTAAATAATAACGTGCAAACTTGCTAACGAGAGTAGAATTTTTTCAAATGAAAAATAGAAGAAATAAAGAAAAGAATAAAGTTAATTTTAATAGTTATGAAAAATGACTGGGAATTAGCATTACGGTTAAAGTCAAAGATTAAAGTGGTACAATTAAACAGAAGAATTTAAACGAAAAAAAAGAGAAAGAAAGTAAAGAGAGTAAAGCAAACGTCGCATCGCGAAGTGCAGCTACGTCGCTTTCAAATTCTCTTTCTCTCTCTCTCTCTCTCTCTCTCTCTCTCTCTATCTCTCTCTCTTTTTGTTACTTCGCTTGCACTTTGTTTAATTTCTTTGAAAATAACAAGAAAATTCTTACTATCCGCGTTGTCAGATCTTGGAAACACGAGGTGCGCGTAAATTAGTCAAATCTCTCTCTCTCTCTCTCTCTCTCTCTCTCCCCCTCTCCCTCTCTTTCTCGTCGTATAATTTCAGCTTACGTTACCGAATGTGAACGTTGAGAAAGCGAGGGATATTTTTTGATAGAATTAAAAGATTTTAAAAAGATGTACCGTACATATATACTTTTTCATGTTATTTTGAATAATTGATTTTTTTTTTTTTTTTTTTTTCTAATCTTTTAATCGAAGAACTACTTTTTTGAAATTAATTAAATTGATTTTTATGCGTCTATGTATCTAGCGTAATCGCTGAAAAATTCAATAAAATTTTTTTTATTCCTTAAGTGTAGGTAATTGAGTAAAAGTTTTTTCAATTTTGAAAATTACGATGAAATAATATCGTATTATTATCGATTAATTTACAAGCATTTAAGACGAACTTTTATTTTGTTTATCGATTGATTGAATTATATTTCACAGCTTTGTTATATCTCGATAAAGTTTGATACAAGCCTAATGCTGAATAACTCGTTATTAAAAATGTACACGACCCCTCCGATGGCGAAATCGATCCTCGGCCCATTGTTTCAGAACGCAACGCTGATGGGTGAATTCTGCAAGGACGAGATACCGCGTTTATGCGACCACAGCCTGTTACGTAACGGAAGCCGTCACACACGCCCGTGCAGCATGTCCGAGAGTTACGTATCCACCGGTCGCTACTTGACCTTGGAGCACGTGTTACGCCAAGGTAGCGCCCTGTATCCGGTCAGCTTCGTCGTCAGATACGAGTTCGTCCACGAGGCGGGCTCCTGCAATCGAATATTCACTCCGAGCGCAAGCGGCAACGGTAACGTCGTATCCGCGTCTCTCGAGCCCCAATTGTTCAGCTCACCGAGGAGCGTCTTCTTCTACGGGCGAGGTGGTGCCGCTAATTTGAGCTGCACGTATAGGTTCGAGGCCGGACCGGATAAGAGGCTCGAATTAGCGATTAATAGAGCTTCCTTTGGTGGGAGAAATTGTAGGTCCAGTATCGATCCGTTGGTCAATAGGTGGGCGTGTGAGAGGCCCGCCAATAGAGATTCTGGTTCGTATGATATTCGCTCCTATTTTACTCTATCTTTTTTATTTTTCAATCACGTTTCACATTCCATTATTCATCGATTATTCATCAATTATTATCACTAATGCATAAAATGATATCTCTTTTATCCAATTTAATTACAGAGCTTATACGTGCGCATTAATAAAATTACCAGCTATACCGTATTACATCACGCGTTACATTTGATTTTGAATTTTATTAATTGTTGTTGCCTTTTTTTTTTTTTTTTTTTTTTTTTTTTCTTTTATTGTCGCGTATGTCGGTTAAACATGAATTTAATTAATAGCTTTACTTAAAATAATTAAATATTGTCAAAAGCAGCGTCAACTCTCTATTTTCTGCGAATTATTCGTGCGTTCATTTTATAAAGTTGAGCTCTATATAAGCTAGCGGATTTATCTTGCAGCGGAAGGTATAGCCGAGCTACGACTGGCCGAGTATCCCTGGAAAGGAGTACAATTACCTCGCGACTGTCTCTGCTCGAATTTGAGCGAGCGTCTTGTTCTTCAAAGTTTGTCATCGGCTCTGCTGGAGCTGAATTTCGTAGTGACGCGCATGAACGTGACGCAGGATTATCTCGACTTTTTCTTCGAGGGCGAGTATCGTTTCGTACCTTCGAGCACCTCATCCTCGTCGCTGTCAACATCCGGTGAATCTAGTCCCGCCTCTGGACAAGGCGCCTCCTCAGGTTCCGCAGCCGCTGCAGCGGCTGCCTCCGCCGCCGCGGCTCAAGCTTGTCACGGCTCCTCGCACTCGCTGTCCGATTCACCGAGACTCAGCAGGTTAGAGGAACGCAGACTTCGAGGGACGAGTGGAGAGATATCGTTGAGGAGTCCACCGTTGTCCCCAACCTCCTCCGTCGGCCCGCAGAATGTGGTAAATTTTATTTTTAAAACGTTTTTTTCTTATCGATAGTTAAAATGAGAATCATTTTTCTTTCGTATAACTTTATTGTTTTTAAATTGAATTCAAGATGTATCAAAAGTATAAAATATTAGAATGAAGATGTTGAGCAA
>OX465094.1:84992965-84997965 GCA_949987625.1 Chalcis sispes
CTATATATATATATATATATATATATATATATATATATATATATATGTATATATATATACATGGAGATACATACCACGAAGATTCTACATTTCACATTTTCATTGTATAGGAAATAAAAAAAACTTAAAAGAATAAAGAACAAAGGAGTATGTGAAAAGTGAAGAAGAATTATAAAACGGAAAATAGTATTATTAAAATTATAATATAATACTGAAAAGACGCGATTAGTCCCGAGGCTTACTCGGTGATTATATATATATATATATGTATAACAAGTGAGTGGACATGCATCCGGGCATTTATACCATCTATTCATTTAAGCAAATTGCACGCATAGAGAAGTAGTAAAGATGTACAAACGATCGAGTATCATACCAACGACGGTTCAATCGATTATTTCTAATACACTCAAGCGATACATTTCTAAATTGAATTGTGATCACGCGAATTCAATCAATCTCCGCTTTTTTTTCACAACATACACAAACGCGGGTTGACGATACTTTTTCATATACATATAAATCTTATTTATTTATTTATTTATTTTTTTTTTTGTAATATGGACACAAACCGAAATCAATACAAAAAAAATATGAAATCAACGCGTGTCTCTTACTTTAAAATACGTTGCTACAATGTTAGTGTGTTCGTCTCGCGTAGTTGTGTATATATACATCACTTGCATTTCCACATGTTTTGATAAAAAATTTGGAAAAAAGCAAGGACACGAAAATGAGTATCAAGGTACGTAGCGGCATATGAAGAAAAACAAATGAAGACATAATACATACAAACAAGGGAGAGAGAATGCGTAAAGAGAGTAAGAAAAGGATTATCTTTTGTGTTATATACAGCCTGTCCCACTATCTAGTGAAAATATTCATAACGCCTGATGCAGGGAGAAATTTTATAAATAAAAAACCTTCTTACATTAAAATCGGTTGATTAATTACTATTTAATTAACAATAGATTAACAGCCAATCAGATTTCTTCGCGATCAAGTAGGCGGGCCTTGAGAGAAAAAAAACTAAAAAAAAAAAAAAAAAAATGGGCGGAGCTTTCGATTTTCAATTATACATCGGTATGCGGCGATGTGTGCGTCGCACTGCTATGTTATTGTTTCTCCCCACACGCGAATTTTAATTCTGATCTTCTTTTGTCTTCTCATTCATCTTCTTATTCCTCTCATTTTAGGCTATAGCACTGACGGTTTGGGTTCTAATCCCCAGTTCAGATTTTTTTTTTTTTTTTTTTTTTTTTTTTAGCTTCTGTAAGTCTTTGTAATATTCAAAAAATAATATTAATTAAATTTAATTTAATTTAATTAAATTTGAAATTAATAATAATAATAATAATAATAATAATAATAATAATAATACTTTATTTAATTATTTAGAATTTTTTCCTTATTTTTTATAAATCAATTAAATACTGATAATATTTTGTATTATTGTATAATAAAATTTATCTTTTTCTATTTCTTTTATAGTTTTAATGATTAATTTTAGATTTTTTTGTTTTGTTTTAACTTTCCATCAACTATTAAGAAACATAATAAATAAAAATTTTTCGTTTATAAAATAATAATTTAAACGAATTAAATTTGAAATACTCAAAGTTATAGCAAATACGATATGATTTTTTTCAATTCGTAACTTTAAATGCACTAACTTATTCGCATAGTTTCTGTAAAAGAACTTTTTTTATGTATTTCGACGAAAGCCAATATATCTAAAGGTTTTTTAATTTTTTCTATAATTGATGCTTAAGATTATTAATTAACTATGATTTTTACACACTATTATTTAATTGTAACATCGATGAATTTTTTTTAAATATTTTTTTAAAAGGCATTTTTTTTTTTTTTTTGGTGTAACGAATAATGGTATACAGCTTAAAATCTCATGTGATAACAAAATTTTAATTATTTTAATATCTTAGTTTATGAAAATTTTATTGTATTTACGAAACAACTGACTGTAATAAAGAATTATAATACTTAATTCATAATTTTCTTGAACACATATTTAAAGACGCATACAAACGAATGAAAACTTAATCTAGAAAAACTTTAATTTAATTTTTTGAAATATACAAAGACTTGCAAAAGCTAGAAAAAAAAAAATAAATAAAAAAAAAAAAAAAATAATCTGAACTGGGGATTAGAACCCAAACCGTCAGTGCTATAGCCTAAATGAGAGGAATAAGAAGATGAATGAGAAGACAAAAGATCAGAATTAAAATTCGCGTGTGGGGAGAAACAATAACATAGCAGTGCAACGCACACATCGCCGCATACCGATGTATAGTTGAAAATCGAAAGCTCCGCCCATTTTTGTTTTTTTTTTTCGTTTTATTTCTCTCAAGGCCCGCCTACTTGATCGCGATGAAATCTGATTGGCTGTTAATCTATTGTTAATTAAATAGTAATTAATCAACCGATTTTAATGTAAGAAGGTTTTTTATTTATAAAATTTCTCCCTGCATCAGGCGTTATGAATATTTTCACTAGATAGTGGGACAGGCTGTATACATGCATATACGTATCTGCGGATGAGACTAAGCAAAACACGCGCTTTAAATGCAGAATGAAAAAGAGAGTTAAAGAGAGAAAGAAAGAGAGAGAGAGAGAGAGAGAGAAGAGTAAAAAACATTGCCAATATTATATATAGTTGTTAACCGCTCTCTTTTCCTTCTTTTGAATATATCGTATCGCAAATTCTCTCATTCTCTATCTTCCAACGTTATCAAATTGACTATTTATATATATGTATACACACACACACTCTCTTAAACGCCAGTGTCTTTAAATTTTATAAAATATAAAAGACGAGAGCGGTTATTTATTTTTTTTATTATTTAACCTTTTTAAAACGACGCATTTCGACGATGCGAAATATGAAACAAAAAATATACAAAGCGATGCAATAAAGCGAAGAAGGAAAATACAAAAGAAGAAAAAAAAATTGTCGCGATTCTCCCGGTTACTCTTTCGATTTTCATTACGATTTTTCCATACAAACGATTAACGAAATAAACGAAATTTGAGGTAATTTGGAATTCATGTAGATAGAGCGTTCGAGTAAATATATTACCCACTATTACCTAATTATCGGTATATATATATATATAAAGTTGGACAAAAAAGTTTATATAGTGGATGAATCAACGACGAGTTTTCGCGTATATTAATATTGTAGTCTTTACAACGGGACGGTAATACGACGAAAGAAATAAAAATAAGGCCAGTCGAATGTCTGTCCGTTACGTTACGATAATTTTTTACATTTCTTTCAGTTTTATTTTTTCGAGAAACATTTTTCAACGTCTTTTTGAAAATCATGTGAACGTTTTATTTTTTATGCAATCGTTGATAAGAATTTTTATAACTTTTATAAATTTTTTAAATTATTCGATATTTTTATATGTATACGACGAGAATATCAAACGTTACGTAATTTCATTATATTATAAAGTTTTCTACTTAAGAGTTAAAAAGCATTCAAATGACGATTAATAAAAATAAAAAAAATAAATAAATGAATAAAAATGACAAAAGAATGAAAAAAAGAAAAAATATATATAATGAAGGAACAAATTCTTTGGGTGTACAAATTTATCTCGAATTTAGTTATCTTTGCGAGGAAAAAATATTACAATTTCGCTTGATTATCATTAATAGCCCGTTGTTCCCAAACCTCTGTTGTCTTTTAATCGTCGACGCGCGAACGAAATATGAAAAAGACGAAAAAAAAATAACCAAAAGTCGGATAAACCACAAAGAAGAATAGACGAAGATAAAACATATAAATTAATGATAACGTTTAAGGCTAAAAAGAGGCAAAATAAGGAAAAAATGATCTTAAGACAAAAAGAAAAGAAGAAGAAGAAGAAAAGAAGGATATACTACCCCAAGAATGCGATAATGTGTTGTTTGAGGAACGTGTTAAGAGCGCGCACGTGCAGTGAGAGAGAGAGAGAGAGACTTTTTTGTAAATTTGCGCGCTTCTTAATAGCGAATGAATAATAAAACAAAAGCAAATAAAGAAAGAGAAAAAAAAACTTAAAAAACTAAATAAATAAAATAGTAAATCGGCGATGCACTTTCGAGGGAGGAGAAGGAGGAGCATATAAGGAAAAAGTATTACGTAAACTTTGGAAATTGTAGATGAAATGCTATATAATGTATAGAATAAGGATTTATTATTAAAAAGTGAACAAAAAAGAAGAAAAAAGAAAAGAAAGAAAAATCAAGTGCGAAACAAATAAATGGTGTTTTTTTTTGTTCGTCTATTATTGAAAAAAAAAATCTTATCGTTATCTTTTATCACTTATTCACTTTTCCATTAGGATCGAATCCTTTGTTCGTTATAGATTTTTGTTGTGTACTAATTTCTTTACATTTAAAAATTTTTCATTTAATTATTTAATGCGACATTTTATTTAAATTTATAATATACTTACGCAAACACTTTTTTTTTAATACAATAGAATTAAATAATTTTATTGAAACTATGATTGTATACATATATTGTATTTATTTTAAGAATAAAATTAAACCATTTTGTGTACATTTAATAACTCAAACAGTGTTTTAATTTACATATATATTATTTTTATAATTATAATCAACTACTTATAACTAAAGAAATAATTTAATAACTTAACGATAAATCAAATTGTTTAAATAATTAATAAAATTTAAAGAGTGTTTAACTTTTTTTTTTTATCACATGTACGTAATATTTAAAATTAAAAGCTCGTGCCTCGTGGAAAATCTTAAAGACGATAAACATCGTTGAGCCTCATCTGTATTATAACGATCGTTTCAAATCCGAGCATCGTCGACTTTTTCGCATTCCATTCGCGCGCTAATTATCCACACGCGAGAAAGCGATCCTTCTCTCTTTCTCTCTCTCTCTCTCTCTCTCTCACTTTCTCTCTCTCTCTTTCTCTCTCTCTCTCTCACTCTCTTTTTTTCCCTATTCGCACAAAACT